>JAAAKQ030137801.1:0-13312 GCA_010016005.3 Zanna intricata | reverse complement strand
TCCATCGCGAGGCCGTTAAGCCTCCTCCGCAGGCCGGGAATGGGCAACTGGACGAAATTTAGACCCGGTGCATTGAGGTCACCGTTCCGCTCCGGTACAGGCCCGGCTCGAAACCGCATCCCAAATACCTCGCTTTCCCTGCCTCTTCGCAATCTCCACATGGCCGCACGAACTTTCACTACTAAATCGATTGGGAAGCTGCTTGCGGGAGGGGTGGAGATGATGACACACAAGGACTCCCAAGTCTTCGACTGTTATACACATACACAAACACGGAGGAGTCGGGGGGAAGGACAGCCTCCTGTGCTTAGTCGCCGAACGCTGAAACTATTGTATGCTGGCTGCGCGGAGGCGTTTATTCTATACGCTGCTTCCGCTTGAGCGGAGTGTTTGAAATACGATTATTACAGGTGTCTACTGAACAGGTACCAGCGGCGTTTGTTGTTAGTTGTGACCAAGGCGTATAGGACAATGTCGACTGACGCTTTGAATATAATTGCGCGTGTCAAGCCAATGGACATTCTGGCGAGTGAACGGTGCTATAACTCGATTACGCCACAGAGGTGAGATTACGACAGAACGAGGGCAGGCCATTAGAGCAGCTGGATTCAGAGACTGCAGACTCGCTGGGACGCCTCAGACAAGGGATGGCACACGTATGACATCTTTCCTGATGTCGAACGGCGGTGTCGAATGAACCATGTCCAGCCGATCCATTACATGACCCAATTTTTGTCTGATCATGGCGATTTTAGGGCAAAACTGTTTGGCTTTGGCTTGGTGGAAGACGGTTATTGTACTGAATGTGAGGTGCCTGAGACGGTTGGACATGTGCTATTTGAATGCATGAGGTATGATCGCCATCGAAACGCGTTGTGCTGGGAATTGGACCGTGTTAGGCTTCAGTTTTATCTAAAAGTGCGGGTGGAGAATAAAGAGGGATGTGCGCTGTTAGACTGGTATATAGGAGCGGTATTGAGGAGTAGAATGGCTTAGGGTAGGGCTGCGGACAGCCTCTGGAGCCAGAGGGGTAGGGCCCTTAGGGGTCGAACTTTCTTGTTTAAGCTCCAAGGGACTCCGCGTAGGGAAGGGCGGCCCGCATTTCATTCAAGAATAGTATTTAGAGTCGTTTTAATGTAAACGAGGACTGCACTGGCTGTTAGGTGGTAGGCGATCTAGGCCGCTCGGACGGCTGAGTACGCCGAAGAACAGCGACCGGTTCGGCATTCTCGTGTCGAGCTGAGATCCCCGATGAGGCCGGAGGTTTTCCGAGGATGACTGAGGGTAGGACATCTTGCCCGACAAGAGCAACAACCACTAAAAGTTTCGAGGGCTATTGAGGACTGCAGGTAAAGGCTTGGGCCTAGGAACTGCAGGGGTGGCGGACTACCGGTATAGTCCATGGTGAGTGCCTCAAACAAAATAATAAAGATGCTTAATCGCCGTTCGTCCTCGCCTGCGGGGATGGGCGGTAATGATGAGGCACGTGAACTCCTGAACCTTCGCCGTGAACACACATAAGCATGCACAAACACACATATGCAAACAACTAAGTTGATACGACAATGAAAGAGACAATGACCCGGTCCCGACCATTGGGGCCAAATAGGACAAGGCTTGCCTTCCCTGTTAAGTAAATAAAATAGAAGATAGATTTGCAGACAAGTGAGAGAAAATAAAAGAAAGATTCCCAATAAGTAAAATAAAATAAAAATAAGAGTTCCCGATAAGTAAAAGAATAAAAGAAAGATGTGGATTTTGGATTAATAAAGATAAAAAACCTTGTTTCCTTCCGGTTCCTTCCTGTGTTTCCACACTCTAGAATACCACTAGAGTGAGTTGCTCCTCTTCTGGACTGTGCCATACTTTATTGGGAGGTCCGGTCCGGGGAAGGAGAATAAAGATTCTACAGATTTGTAGAAAAGTCACTATTATTATACAACGCCGGATGGTGCGATCATCTGACGGAGTCAGGACACCGCACGGGCAGTTGGACCTGTAAACACAATCGGAAATGAAATGTTTACAGCTGAACGCTAACAGGAGCCCGACTGCTGATCACTTGGCGTTGGAGGCTTCAGCGGTTAATAGTATCGACCTCCTCCTCATCTCGAACCAAACATGAGGGTAGTGGCGGCTGCAGAAACTTGGATCGTCGGTAGGAACGGTGATGCAGCCATCCTAAATGCTTCAGGCAAATATGCCGTCCACGGGGTAGTTCGGGGAGCTTCATTGGAGTTGAATTTAGGGAACTATTGATCGTCTACATACATACATCTCCCGAAATGCACGCATGAGCGTTTTGGAGAATTTCTTTCGGACGTGGAACGGGTGATTAGGCAGTCTGCAAAGTCAGTCATCCTCGCCGGGGATTTCAACGCGGAATGCGTAGAACTGGGGGGGAATCAGATCAACACAGAGAGCATATGAATTAGCCGACATGCTGAGCTCAGTGGGGCTGGCAGTGATTAACACTCCTGAAAGTCCACACACATTAACTGAAATTTAACACATTTGTGGAGTGAGGAAAAGGATCCGTGATTGATATAACTGCGATCACGGAAAGGGTAATCAATAGGATATCAGACTGGGTGTTGTTAGAGGATGATCTCGGAAGTGATCACAGGGCAGTGGTGTTTACTGGTGTGTGTGACCAACCGGTGAGTCGAGACACCAGCAGTAGATGGCGCCAAACTGAGTACGAAGTCATTAGGATTGCTGATGAAATAGCGGGTGAGATGGACCGGTTAGTCGACAGTAGCCTTGAGGAGCTAGAGGAGATTACAGCAACGGCGTGTCGTGGGATAATGCCCCTTGACCTACCATTCCAGAGAAGGGCGTACTGGTGGAATAATGAAATCGCCACCCTGAAGGCAGCAATCGTTGCGGCAAAAAGAAGACTACAACGTGTACAACGAGAGACGACCCCGCTATCGACCCCGCTATTGGTATGAAATGAGCTTCGCATGGGTAGGAGACGACTTCGGAAAGCGATCAATGAGGCCAAGACGAATGCCTGGAAGCAGTTGATAGAGCAGCTAGATGTAGAACCGTGGGGGATAGTAACTAAGAAATCTGATTAGCACCTCCCCACTCTGTCCAGGAGTCAGACGTTTGAGGCGATTCGTCTACTCTTCCCATTGCGCAGACCGGATTAGGAGGAAATTCCTAGCCGGCGCAAACAACAGATTCAGGATAGAAGAGATTCCATGGGCAGCCTCTAAGATAAACATCTCGAAGAGTCCAGGATCTGACAATGTTCCGAGTGCCGTCGTGAAGACGCTGGTGGAAAGGCACCCGTGGACGGTCCTAGACGTGCTGAACAAGGGTCTACAAGACAACAGGTTCCCACGTGCCTGTAAGGAGACCAGATTCTTTCTAAACACGGAAGACACCCGGAGGGAGAAGCCGAGTACAAGCCCTTCTGCCTTTTAAACACACTGGGCAAATTGTACGAACAACTCCTCACTGAGAGGATTTGGACGGAGCTAGAGTCAAATGGGGTCTTCTCAGCGAACCAATATGGATTCGCCAGGGGAAGGTCGACGATAGACGCGGTACAACACGATGTGGGCTGGGCACGGGACAAAGCCAGCGGCAATAGGAGCCGTAGGAAGATCCCTCTGGTGATCCTCTTAGACATACGGAACGCTTTTAATAGCGTTCTATAGAGAGTGGTGATAGGCTCGCTGAGAACCAGGGGACTCAGTGAGTACATCGTCGCAGTCATGAGTTACTATTTTCATGATAGGAGAATCACGGTTAACACCGAGGAAGGCGAAGAGACGTTTGTCCGGAGGGGTGCCGCAAGGATCGGGGCTTGGTCCTCAGATGTGGAACATGGTATATGACGACTTCTGAGAGTACACTTTCCTGGAGATACTCAGCGGTCACATACACTGACGACCTGGCTCTTTTGGTTGCTGGGAAAACAGAGGCAGAAGTCGAGGAGTTGGCACAAGAGTCGATCGGTATGGTAAGTAACTGACTAGCGGAGAAAGGTCTGAGTTTGGCCCTACACAAGACCACAATGGTGGCCATTGGGCCGTAGGCGGATAGAGAAACTGACAGTCATGGTCGACGGTACAAGAGTACATATGTCAAGACACGTTAAGTATCTTGGCATGTGGTTGGAACGCTCTGGCCTCTTCAGCCACCAAGTATTCATTCCAAAATAGTGACCGTAACAAACCGTACCAGGGTCACTAACAAAGCAGGAAGGATCCTTGATGCGCTGTCGAGACTAATGAGTAACCAGCAGGGACCGCCAGCCAGCAAACGACGGCTCATCCTCTCGTGCCTACTTCGACATTGCTTCGATTGCGAGCCACCCAACTACAAAGAATTTATGAAGGTATGTCGCAAGCAGAAACAAGGGAACTTATGTTACTGGAGTGGCACCAATAAGGGGCCCTAGACCAGAACGCTTATTCGCAGGGTGTAATAATCGATCCGGAGAGGGTTCGGAGAAGTAGCATACTATCTAACCCAATTCCTCTCCGAACATAGAAACTTCGCGGCATACCTGCATAGAATCGGAAAGAGAGAGTCCCCGGAGTGTGAATACTGTGATCAAGCAGATACATCGGAACACACGATCTTTGACTGTTCACGATGGGATCAGGTGAGACGATGGATGGGGCTGACATGGCTTACCCCGGATAACACCGTTTAGTGCATGCTCCAGGGTAGGAGAGAATGAAAGGCAGTTGAGCAGCTGGTAGGAAGGATCCTGAGCGTAAAGGAAGGTGGAGGGCAGACTCAGGGAAGCGGGTACTAACTGGAGGAAAAGGATGGCCAGGGCTCACCACATCAGGAGCTCTAGCCGTGTGATGGGTTGGCATTTTTTTACTTATTTTTAATTTTTATTATGGGTGTAATTTTTGTGCTTGTGTAATTTGTGTGTGGGTCGAAACGTGCCAACCTTTAGGGCGAGGCAGGTACCCTTCTGTCAAGGATGTTCTGATCCGTCGACACGCAAGATTGGGTGGGTTGGAACTCCCCGATGATAACACGGGTGACCCTCGAAGTATGTGAGGAACACGGAAATTGAAGGGGGATGTGAAAAGCTTCTCCTGAAACTTGTGGGTTAGGGACGGGAAGGGTATCCTCTCAGTAGAAGGACGCATCGTCATCATTCAGAAGTGGACGTCAGTGCGTTCCAAAGAAGCTGGGAGGTGCCCTATGGGACAGCCTCAGATTGAGGCTAAGAAGGGTGGGCACTGCTGCCACGACATTCCGCGGCGAATGAGTAATGCCTAACGTTGGGTCCGGTTGCCGTGGGGGTGTGTATAAAAAAAAAAAAAAAAACGGTGCTAATCTTGTGTACAACTCAACTAATAATTTCAGTGTACTATTTTATGTAAGTTCTTTACTATAAGATGGTTTTCGAAAAATCTCATTCCCACATTCTAAGGGATTTTTAATAATAATTGACAAAGAAATTATATGGTAGTTAATACAACTGTTAACGGGAATAAAAATTTATTCAATGTCAGAATTATTTTGCAAAATTATTTTAAATAATAACAGATTAAGAACTTGTTGCGCAATTTAAAAAAATGTATTTTTTATTTTTTATTTTTATAACTAAGATGTTCAATTAGATTGAATAGATAAGATTAATGGACATATTTTTGATAGCGTATATACGATAAGCAATCTATTTTTTTCATATAATGTTATTCTAATGGTTTACTTATTATCTTTTTGTGGTAATACTGTTGATTACAGTATTGCCAACTGACACATAGGGAGGAATAATATTTACATATGTATTACCTACATTTTTAATCTTAGGGTTGCGCACTTTTTAAAACATCCGCTGTAATAAAAATGTATCGATAGCAAAATAATGAAAAATTTGGCTTAGAATTATATTTTTACTCAAGAAGTAGCTGTGGGAGGCAAACAACACAATCCCCATTTAGACTGGCTTTTTACGATAACTGCAAGATAGAAGAATAATTTAAGGTAAAAATGTTCTATCTTTGTTTTAGAAATTAAAAAATCTTATGTGGACCCCACATGAATTTTTTTTAAAATTACATATACCCAATTTAAAAAAAATGAAAATTACATAAAATTTTATTTCATTAACTTTTGATTTATTAATATTTTTATTGTTATTAATGAATTATTATTTATTTTAAAAAACGTTTTTACAATCAGAGGTTAGTAATTATTAATGAATAAATATATATAAATTTTAAAAAAAGTTAAAAAAAAAGGAAATGTTGTCATTCGAACCAATGTTCTTTCTTTCCCTTGTAAAATCCCAATTATTTTATTATTTAAAATTTAATTTGGCTATAACTCTGGAATCAATGAAAATAAGTACCACTTAAGATATATCACTGAAATGCTCTCACTGATGGTTTATTACTGCAGTTAAGAAAAAGTCCAAAATATAAATTTTGGGCTTTTTTTTGGTCAAATCAGTTGCAATAAAAAGAGGAGGAGCACAACTAGATTTTTTGACATTCCTAAATCCAAACTTTCAAGATTATGCGGCTAATAATTTTTGAGTTATGAGAGATACATACGTACTTACGTTCATCGAAACTAGTCAAAACGGATTCAGGGATAGTCATAATGGATATTTCTGTTGAAATTTGATAACCGAAATTTTTTGTGATTACATGACTGCACTTCGTAGAAGGAAGTAAACATTAAACATAAGTTTACTGTTTAATGTGAATAATAAACTAAAATGTGTAAAAAATATATAAGCGGCTCGGATTATCAATCATCAAATAACATGTTTTATGAAACTTTATTTATACGACATAGATAAATTAATTACAAAATTATCTTTATGATTAAAAAAAACGAAACTCTTTTAATATAGACATTTTCTTTAAATTACTGTTTTCTGTTGAGAACAAAATGACAAATTTATTCGTGGCAAACGAGGTGCCAGTTGAGTGATATTCCCTATAATAACTCTGGTAAATCACTAGATAATTATATTGTATTAAATTCCAGAGTAATGATACAGAAATATGACAGTTCAACCTCTGCGGTGGTATATATAAGTTATTAAGGTAACTTCTTGTCTAACAGCTAAAACTTTATACTTGCCTAAAAACCTTTGTCAGAACAGGAACTTTACACGATGAGTTTTTCTTTTTCAAACAATTCTGAAGTCTCCCATTTAGTATGTCACATGGGATTTTACATTATACAAACAAGCTCTTAGCTACATTTATTTCCTTGAAACAAAGTCATGTGATGATGAGTAAAACTCCCACATCTGTTTTATTGTACATATGTATTTACTTCAATGTAAAGAGTAACATTATAATTTATGAAAACTTTATATAATGCATACGAACATAAATATATATAGACTCTTACATATTATATTATACACCTTTATTTGTACACATTTTCAAGTAAGTTATTAAAGATTTATATAAACTTCTGCAAGAAAATAGCTGTACATTGTGCTCAATCTCTAATAATTATTTCAACGCATTTATCCAAAGCGCAAATAATTACTTACAGGTATACCTAAAATGATATTGTAAAAAAAGAAATGTACCTTATTTCTAATGTTAGGATTCTTCGACAAAAAAATGACAAGTATTTCATTGAAGAGCTAGAAAATTTGAAACGATTACGTATATAATAAAAAAATTAAAAAAATTGTACAAATTTATTTTTAATTAGATTAAGAAAATTTTTAAAGTTTTAGGCCGATTAAAATTATAACATGTGGTATGTTTCTTTTTTTTATTTCCAAAGCCAAAATGTAGCATATTTTTCTAGAATTTCTAGTACTTAATTTTCTTTATTAATAATATCTTCTTATAAGTGTCTAATGGTAAAAATTAATCAACTTTCATAAAATACAGTAACTGGTTTTTTGTTTTTATTAAATATTTAAGATTACCTATGTTCTTTCTTTAATTTTCACTGACTGGATCGTTTTTGATAATTCTTTTTTAATTTTTAAAGTTTCATGCGGTGCTGTCATAATAAGAATATCAAGATAATTTTATTTGCGGATGCGAATCTAACCAACAAATGTTTTAACTGTGGCCAAGAGTTTCACAATTCGTGAATGAAGTTTCCTCAAATAAATGGCTGCGGAGTCGATGTTATAGGATTATTCCTGTATTGTTTATAGTGGATTGTTATAGTGTATTGTTAGTATTGGATTTATATGTGTTATGTTACTTCTATGTACTTCAAGTATGTTTACTGTTTTCTTTTTATATTCACTGTTGTCTTCGTGTCTATTTCTTTGGCCTTCTGTTGGTACCTGTGTGTATTATCGTCTCCATTTATTGTATGCATATTTGCTGATTGTGAGAATCGGCCTGGTGGGAGTGGGGTACAGCCCCCTGCGGAGCTACGGTTCATCGGTGTTTGCACTGGTGGGCACCAGTGCAAACACCGATGAACCGCCGCCGATGAACTGCCGCCCGGCAGTGAGGACGCACGGGGCCTACCCCTCTCCAAGATCAAGAAAACCAAATAAAAGACCGAGTCCCGGTGTGGCCTCCTTCGTGGAGGTTACCTTAAAGGCATAGGCATAAAGACCCGGCCTCTGGGGTGGATCGACTCTAGTGACTCTGGTTTTTCGTCTCTGGGGTTTTGGAGTAAGAGACAGGCAACGGAAAAGATCCGTACCGGTGGGCTGACCTGTCGTGCTGACGTACTGCCGATGGACGGGGAGAGGTATTTGAGTGGACAGGACCCCGCCATGAGCTCTGCTATACTTCATTGTTGCTCCAACCCGGAGGTGAAGGAAAAAAAGATATAGGTTAACTTAAGAACGTTACTAAAGTTTCTTAGTGTTTTGGAAACATTCTTGGGACTTACCTATAGAAAAAGTTTTCTTCTTAAGAAGCCTTTTTTTAATTTTTTTTTTTTTCATAAAATATGTGAAAGGTATCAATCCTCTTCCTTCTAATGAAGGAGCTGGTAATTATCTTAAGGTAGATAAAAAGCTATTGGAAAACAAATTCCAGTAATTTTATTTTCCTTATGTGTACTCTGCAATCTGTTCAACTAGTGAACAATAATTACCCCCCCCCCCCAACAAAGGCTTAATGAGATTTGAAAGTAATTTTAAAAAAAGGTTTTAATTGTTTTCTATATCTTTATATTTCCTATTTTTTTCTTACGTTATACTTTTCTCTACTATTATATGAAAATGGGATATTAAATTAGGTACTTTATACTTTAAAATAGGCAAGAAGACTTTTTTACTTTTAAAAAGTATTATCTTTCTTAATTCGTTTATAATTTATGTTTGTAGAATTCAATATCCTCATAATTATTAGCATATATATATATTCAGTGGTAGGACTAGTACAACGGATCAAAGTAACAAATTTCTTTCGGTTAAGAAGAAAAAGAGAAAATATTAATGAAAAGAATACATAAGGAACTAAAAGGGATTCTTTTCTCATAATATTCAAAGTAACATGATCGTTTAACAAACTGTTCTTTGTAATACAGACAATACTACCTCCAAAAGCTGTTGTTCGATCAAAAATGTTACAGGACCGGAATAAAAATTTGTAGAAAAACTTAAGAGCGTGAATGATGAAAGCTATTATGCTTAAACAGTTAAAGAGATAAGGCGGTTACTGGTTCTTAGGTCAGGGGATATAAATACTGTCAGGGCCCAGCGAAGAGAATCAGTAATTCTGCAAGGCCCTGTTCGGTGTGTGGTGCTAAAAGCGATAACAGAGTTTTGCAAGTCCGAGCGACGAGGATGCGGCGACGGCGATATCAGTAAGTGTGTATAACGAGTGAAGAGACGTAACGAGTATTTCAGCGTGGATAGTGGGTGAATGCAGGAAGTTGTTTGATGAGTACTAGTAAACAGTAGTAAAAGTGACAGTACGTTGAAAACATGGTATTTATGGCTTAGTGTTTAAAAAATTAATACTACCATTTTCCATTGGAAAACGTAATGTAGCACTTAGAAAGATTTTTTTTTACCTCTTAAGAACGGAAATTATTATAGAAAATATGTTTTCCTTGTATTCTCATTTGCATAAAAAGTTAATTATAAATCACGACTGAAACGCAATTTATTTTTCAACATAAAATATTTAATTAGGCTGTTCACCGTGTAGTAATTGAAACTTAGTTATCCTGATTGGATACAAACAAAATAATTACAACCAGGAAAAATACAAAGCGTACAGCAGTTACATAAATGTAACAGAAATTCTAACAGCTATCTGAACCCCCCTTCTCAATCTACCGATAAAAAATTCTAATTGCATATAAAATTTGGTCTAAATTCATTGCGGCATCAATTCGGACTAATTTTTTTTGGTGGTAATAATGTTTGCACCTTCTAGATGTTGCTGTGATCACCACGGATGAAGCAAAATACTATTTAAAAAAAAAAAAGAAGAAAATTTGTTATTATTCAAAATCGTGTATAATGAATCAAAAATGTTTTCATAATACACGAATAAATTTTCTTTTAAAAACAGTATTATGGAGGGTTTGTGGATATCAGTATATGATAATAAACTAACGAAAAATGATTATAGTTGTGTATATCTTTATTGCACTTATATTTTGAATGCGAATGGAATAGTGTAGGACAACGAATATTGCAGCAGAGCATGTCTATTTATACACATACGTTTTAATAATTTTATTAATGAAAATGAAGCCAATTGATTGCGGAAATTATCATTTAAAATGTTGACATTAGTAATTAAACATGTATTTAAAAGTATAACTGTTGAACAGGATGTAGGTTAATTCTTTATTTAGCAAATAAATGCAAAAAATAATCCTTTATGCACGTACAGGATGTAGAATATAGAACATACAAGGATATTATGTGAAAACATTTTAATTGTTAAGAATATTTTTATTTCATAGTGTCTTTGCGTTTCAGTAATAATATAGGCAAATTATATTATCTGATTTAAACATATTTCCTGTTTATTCAACAGTATGTAAGAATGTAGTTTAACATTTTTTCTAAACTTTATTGATACAATTCGTAAAACTGAAATGAATTATTTTATTCGCCATATTGTATAATTTTAAGATCCTACTGATCCCAACTTTTTTTATATTCACTCACTCAGGGTGAATGCATTATTTATAAATATTGTTGAAAAAATACTTTATTTCTGAGTAAAATTTGGAATTCATTACTTTAATGGAAATTTCTATTTTAGTTGCCAAGGATTTATTCAACAATATGGCAATTTATTTATGACAATGTACATATTTATTCAACAATATGTATTTAGATAGTCGTGTAATAACCAATGCCAGGAAAGTATAACAGCTTTCTAAAAAAAAAGTCAGATTTTTTTTTACAATTACAAAAAAATAATTGTCATTAATTCTTTTACTGTAACTTTCTTCTACCTTACAAATAAATAATTGTTCACGACATTTAAAACAAAACTAGTTATTTAACTATTTTATAAAGATATTTAAAACTGAATCAACACTAAAATTTATTGATCATAAAATTCCAAATGAATCAATTCATACTCATTTTTTTAATTATATTTCAACGATATATCATTTAAATCTTTTGATAATATGCTTACGTATGCTGACTGAAAATATGACTAAGAACTGTTTAAAAAAAAAAGAAGTGAAATAAGAAAAATACGGAGAAGGTTCGAACGTTCGTAAACCACCAGAAATTGACATATAAATAGTTATTTGAACGTAAACCACAAATAGACAGAGAAATAATTATTGTGGTATTAAGATCAGATGCTGTCAACCCAAGAACGTAATGCGTGACCGTAGTGTTAGTGGAAGTAAATGCGAAATGGGCATTGCAGAGGAAATGAAGGGTGACTGCCTACATTAAACAATAAGAGGAAGGGTCTAACCAAAACAAGGACGACGCCCTTAATCAATTATAATGATTAAATCGCTATCATATTCATTATATAAATATGTACACATACACACATACGTACACAAAATAACTGTTAATAATTATCGTTAGATCCATTACAGTCATGTTTACATTTATTTATCCCATTATTATAAATATGAATGGTTAAAATAAGGTTACAGAGATAAAAGAATTAAAGGAAAATAAATGGATAAAATTTGCAAATGAATGAATGGTTAATATAATAAATGGTTAGATTAGTGTCATTGGTTAGTATTTCGTGCATGATGAGTAATCATGCAAGAGGTTTAAAATAGAAAAACTATAATAGTTTTTACAAAGAAAGCCTACTTCATATAGCAATTATTGTAATAGGTTTTCAGACGGTTAGGCATGTATGTATTTTGTTATTAGTGGTAATAAATTATTATTATTTTTTATTATTCATTTTAATTTTTTGTTATTTTTGACTGTAAAATATACTAGTATGCTGTCTATCTTGATTACTTAGCAGTTTTTGTACCACATTGTTTTATATGTATAATCTGTTTTATTTTTTTCTTTTAGGATCACGTACATTTGTTTTTTCATAATAGTTCTGACTTGTAACGCGTTTTATTAAAGGAATACTCATTATGTTCAGCAACAACTTTGAAATGTTGTATTAATTTTATTTTCTTATAATTTGAAGTAGTTGAATTAATGTATTTTTTTTTTTTTTTTTTTTTTTTTGTTTAACCTCCGGAATCACCGTTAAGGTTATATCTTCAGAGGATGAGATGAATGAATTGTAGAGTGTGTGAAAAAAATGCCATGCCTGACTGGGATTCGAACCCGGGACCTCCGGATGAGAGGCCGAGACGCTACCACTCGGCCACGGAGGCCGGCGAATTAATGTATTGCTGTTCCCTTTAAGGTAGATTAATGGAATGTCGGATTTTTTTTGTCTGTTTGCCATGTTATTGTTTCCTAAGAGGTTTTAGGCTTCATAATTAGAATTATTTTAACCGATAGATTTATGCAATACTAGTAAATTTCTATTTATTATTTTTATATTTAATACTCAGTATATATATATATATATATATATATATATATATATTTACAGTTTGATTTAAACCACTTTACAATTTTAATATTTAGATTTTTTATTATTTCTTAAAATTCAAATAACAAAATATTATTTATAATTTAATTAAAAATTTTAAAAGTGAAGAAGGTACAATATTTTTCTTACAACTTATCGGAGTTATTATAATTTACGTCTTAGTTGCATGCGGCTTTTTTGTATATGAATTTTCTATGTCTTTCACGAAGTATTCTGAAATATTTTTTTGTGTCTTAATAGGGAATAAATATTACTCCAAAAAAATTACGCTGGTTGACATGTTTCTTTAAGAAACATAAAGGTAAAAATTAACCTTTTTTATTTTCCTTGCCTTTATTCTACGT
>JAAAKQ030137779.1:0-13312 GCA_010016005.3 Zanna intricata | reverse complement strand
GAACCGAAACGAAGACATGCGACAGTAACCGAGCGTTCGAATGCGCGAGCCAGCTCCGAGCGTGTTCGAGCGCACTCCGATCAACAGAGACCCGAACATGCACGAAGCCGCCAGAAACCCGCGTTACGGCTTCGGGTAACGGACGCGATTTCGGTGAATGCCTCCCATCTCTTCACCGATTTATTAGATGTAACGTTATGTCGAAAACAGCTACAAAAAATTAAAAGGATAGTGATTATCTTCGAGAACAAAAAACAAATCTAATAACAAAGTGCTCCAAAAGTTTACATATTGAACTTCTCCAAATTCATAAAATTATATATAGAATGTATTAACAAAATAGAGCTTCAAAAGTATAGTGAACATATGAAAGTAATTTACAATAATAAAAGATCAACACTTTCCATATAACTTGAAAATAAATTTCAACATTTACTACTTACCTAGATATTCTACATAAACACAAAAAGTAAAAAGGGCTACATTTTAATGCATTTGAATGTTATAAGTGTACTTTTATACAATTTTATACTTTCCATTTCTAGAAACTTCTCTACTCATAAAGTTATAGTAACTCTCTTTCTTTATCTGTTTAGCCTCCGGGACTACCATAAGGTATTACTTCAAAGGATGAATGAAAATGATGTGTATGAATGTTAATGAAGTGTAGTCTTGTACAGTCTCAGGTCGACCACTCCTGAGAAGTGTGGTTAATTGAAACCCAACTACCAAAGAACATCGGTATCCACGATCTAGTATTCAAATCCGTATAAAAACTTTTATCTTTACTAGGAGTAAAGTTATAGTAACTCATACTTATCAAGTTATACTCTTCAATATTATTGAAGTTAATCAAGAAGTCATTTACCTCATATATAAACTTTAATTTGTTATAGGTTTTTTCTTCGCTTCCTTTCTTGATTCACTTCTGTATACATTATGTACTTTAAATAAATTTACAAAAATTATAAAAAAAGAGGACACACAAATTTTGTTTTTATTTTAATGGTAAGTGTCAAATCTTTACGCAATCAATAGTATAATATTTTTTGTTGTAAAATTTATGTTATTGTTACCAAACTAAGTTTTTAAGTCCTCTCTGCCTTTGTTGTGAAAAGTTTTTTCATAAGTTTATTGGGTTAGTTTTTCATGGGTAGTATCATTACAAACCACATGTAAGATTTTTATGTATAGGCTAGTATATAGTCTTGCAGTTAATTACAGTTATGAAACTGGATAAGCTCCAATTTATATTTTGCCTTATAAAGATGGACATTTGATTAAATAAACATTTTATTATATTGATTACAATGTTTATAAAAAAAAATGTAATAATTATAATTCATTAACATAGAATACTGACTGATACAGTATAATATTTTTTTCTTAAATTTTTTTTTTTTTTTTTTAATATATGTTCAAACCTTACTTTTCACCATGTAGATTGATTTTAATAATTTTCTATTTTGGATAGAAAGTCCTTCTGATAGTTCTATTGTAAGGTATCTCAGATAACTTAACTGGAAGAAATTTTTAAATAAAATATTACATTTAAATTGTAAATGTAATATCGTATAAGTAATCAACATGTAATGGCGAGCTTGGATGATCAGCTTGCATATCACTACTATACTATTGTTCTCTGAAACACTGGCACAATGATTATTCTTGAAGAATCATGAATAATCATCTTTTAGTAGAATAAACATGATGCATGGTATGTTGATAGTAATCATCAGTCCTCCAAGCTCGCTGTTACTTGTTGCCAATCGTAAATTATTTAATTATGTTTATAATTTTTATTAATATTGAATTACTATAGCATAATAATACATAACTTCATGCTGTTCTGATATTCAAAGTATTTTAATTGAAGAAAATTAGTTGGAAAATGTAAGGGTAAAAGATGATACATATATCTCTAATACCAGAGAGCCTTGATTTATATTTTGTATCTATCTTTTACGTAATTTCTTTGACTCTTTTTTTTATTTTTATCAAGAGTCATGATTCTTGTTTGTATTTCTTGTGAATAGCTTTATTCTGTATGGCAGTTTATTTTGCCGGCTTACCATATTTTAAATAAATTTAAAAAAAATTATAAAACTAACAAAAAATTCTAAAAACTAAAAATAATACTTTAAAATTTTTTTTTTTTTTGGTAATTTTTCTTCTCATTAATTTAATTTTTCCTTTTATGATCCACAATTTCTAAAATTCAATACTGTTTTAGAAATGAACCATTGAAATGATGCAGTTATATTCAAAAACTTGTTATATTTAAAAAAGTAAAAGGTAAGAAGATTTTCTTATATGTAATACTTAAGGTAGATTCATTACTGATAAAAAGTATAAAAAATTATCAATTTTTTTATTATTATTCAGTGAATTCTTATTTTAATTTTTTTGTTATTTTATTTTATAAAATGACAAATATATGTAAATGGGTTGCTAATTTTGACATATTTTACAAAAATTAAAACTGCAATTTTTTGTAAAATTTTTATTTTTCAACGAAAAAAAAGAAAAAAAAAATTATTTTCGTTTTTCAAGTAACTACAAACAAACCACCCAATTGTAGCTGCTGATGATAGATGAATTTTTGTAAAATGAAAAGTACCAGCCTTACTGGGATTTGAACCGAGGACCTTTGCATGAAAGGCAGGGATGCTACCATTCCCTCATGGAAAACCATGGTGTGGTAAAATATCATGGCAACCGTAAAATTTGATTATAAAGTTAATAAGATGGAAGGAAACTTTAACTTTACTAGCAGAAATATACATACCATACCTCCTACAGATTTTTTTGTTAATTATTTTTATTTTACTATTCATAAGTAATTGTTTATTGTGTACATTGCCAAAGATAAAACTTAATTAAAGAAAAATATAAGGAAATGTTTGCACATATGCATTTGTAGTAATCATTCTATGAATGTAAATATTTTGCTTAAAAATTATACAAAATATAAATCAGCTAATTGTAGTTTCTGTAATATTAAATATAATTTTCAAAATTAATATTTAATTTAAAAGGTTATCTACAGTATGGCATTAAAGATCATATGATAATTTTTATTTAATTGATCCTGAGTCATTTATAATTCAAGTACATGATTCATAATTATGTGAAGAGCCTTTAAAGCTGGTAGATACAAATATTCAAGGAAGAATGTTCAAGTATATAAAATAAACATTTTAATAAAATAAAGACCAGTAATTTTATTATTGCTGTCTTTAGTAATTATTTCAATTAGATTCTAATTTTATTACACCTTTTCTATAGTTAATGTTAAATATAAACAAATTATATTTTACAAGAAATTTGTTAATACATTTTTAATATGCCAAAATATCTTGATTTCAAGTGCTGTCTTGTTGAAGTTTTTAAGTATTTCACTGTACTTTTTACTAGACTATGGAAAATCAACTAACTTGTTAAATCTGTAATTTAAGATGTAGGGAACATTTCTTTGTTTGTGATTTAAATGAAACAGAATTATATAATTACATATTTTTGTAGTGGTCGATGACACCGATTTAGTGTAACTGCTTGCTTCTCTTCATCCTAATCACGATGAAAATTTACAGTTAATATTAAAGACAATTGCTGTTGTTCTCAGTTGGTTATTTCTTTATGGTAAATCATAATGAAGATATTTTAATATCATTATTGAAATCATTTCAGTTTGACTTTTCTTTATTTTTCGAAGCCTGTGTATCTGTGACACAGATAACTAGTGAGGTGTTTTATGAAATAGAAAGATATTCTAGTTAACTTAAATTCAGAAAATCTGTTTTCTTATAGACGTCTCTTAACAATTGCAATTGTATTCTTATACTAAAAATATAATTGGCATTTTTGTATTCTTCATAATTTCTAAAACCACTTCTATGCATAATTTTTCAGTTTAGGTTGTGAATTGATTATCTAAAGAAATAGTAATTCGAATTTTAACAACGTAATCTTTCCATTGTGAAAGTAAAATTATATACACAAGCAGTTCTTTCACATGTTCATTTATCATGGCCAAAATTTTTTTAAGACTTGTTTACAAACCATTATCAGTAATAACTATTAAATAATATTAACTACAAAAATAAATAATAATCTTATAACTCACAGAATTAAAGAGTTTGAAAATTTAAAAACATTTTGTACTTAAAATTGTTAAATTTAAGGTAGTTTAAAGATTTAATGCGATGTAAATAATAAATAAATAAGCTTTTTACTTGGTTTCAGTTTAAAATTTTTATATAAGTAAAAAGTAATACTTGTCTTCATTTAACTGAGGTATTGGCAATTCCTTGTTCAATGCCATTTACACCATTTTATTCTTGCAATCTCCTTCAAGTTATCTTTTCATGTTACTTTTGTCATCCTCTTCTCCTTTTCTCATAAAAATGTTTTCAAAATTTAATTTTTCTCTACCTCTTATCTTCCAGGCAGCCAACCCATTTCTACTTCCATTTATTTATTAATTTACCCACATCTGTTTCCAGTTATTGCTATACTTTATCACATTTAACTACATTTCCTTTCAGACCAAGGGTGTTTCTTTCCATTGATCATTGGATAACTTTCATAATTTGTATGGACTTCTCTGGTAACATCTAAGTTTTTTGAACTGTAGGTGAGACAAGGTATTACAAAATAGTCTATAATAATTTATGTTTCGGTATTCTGTTCAGCTGGTTATTTTTCATAATGAATTTAAGACCAATTTCTTTCCAAGCACCTAATATTCTAATTTGGATCTCCTTTCCTGTTCTGCCCTCAAAGCTTACCAGTTGTTCTATAGATTGCTTTGTTTGCCCAATGTAGTGTCTTTCCTAACAGTCTTAATTCCTTTAACTTCATGAACATTTTAATGAAAATTTTTTCATTAATTTATTAAACTAGCTGCCCGACCTTAGTTTTCTAATTTTTTCATCATTTCTTCTAACATTTTAGGAGATGAAGCACATAGGACCAGATCATCTGTGTCCTTAGATTTTACAATTTTCTACCACTAATACTGATTCCAGATTTTTTCTGACTGTTTCAATTTTTTAAATACTTCCTTCAAGACTGCATTGAACAAGATCATGGAATAAGCATTGAATCTTCCTGATTATTTTAGAATATGAACTAACATTTCTTTTGAAAATTTTTTATAGGAATTCATGGTTTATGGAACTAAATGTGTTAGAATAATTAATAAACATTATGTATACCTATATTTAAAATTCTATTGCTTTTTTGATAACTGAATATGAGATCACCTGGATATGATATTTTGGAGAGAAACTTGAACAAAATCCTGCCTATTCCAGTGATTGATGTTTTTTTAATTCATGCTTTATTTCTTTTTAGAATAATTTTCATAAATATCTTGCTTATGGTGAAGGTAAGAGGTTATTGGTGTGTAGTTATTTAAGTCTTGAGTATCTCCTTTCTGTGCTTAAAAATATCAGATAATAATCATTACCATGATATTTCTTCTGTTTCTAATATCCTGATTTTTAAGTTTCTACAAGGACGTTTCATCATCTTATTAGTAGTGGCGTCACTTATTGATTTTTTCCATTTTTTCAGATCTTTATGATGACATCCACTTCACACTCGGTAATCTGGGATACACAGTATGTCTGAAAAGTTCCAGAACTAAATTAAATTACAGATTTAGAGATAAATAAATTTACTCAATTCAATCCTGTATGTAGAACCCTTCTCTAGTTATACACTCATTGCAGTATCAATAAAGTCCATCAAACACTCTAGAGAAATCATTTTGTGGGATTCCCTCAACTGCTCAGTGTAAGCCCTTTGGGTGGCCAAGATGTTATAGAAAAAACAGCCTTTCGACTTCAGTTTTGGGAACAAAAATAATCCGCTGGAGCTAGGTCCGGTTAATAGGGCAGATGAGATAAGATGGTGATTTGATTTACAGCATAATAATGTGTTAAAACTGTTGCCATGTGCACTGAGCCATCATCATGCAAGGGAGTCCAACTCAGGTCCCTGTAGTCAGGCCAGATTTGAGCAATGCAACCCACCAGGCATTTCATTACTTCCAAATAGAATTTAGAATTCACAGTTTGACCAGTTCCACGGGCACTTTTGCAATGTTTTTGCTGTGAACACCTGTTGACGGCCTCCCACTTTGTTCATCGTCATTCGACTCTACAATCTTTAAACCGCTTCCACCATGTGTATGTTGTAGTACAGGGTGCAGCTTTATCACCACATACTTTTTGTATCGTAAAATAAGTTTCAATGAAAGATTTTTGAAGTCAAACACAAAGTTTTATCGCACTTCATGTTTAATGTCGCATGAACACAGTGTACATGGTTGAATATAACTTGAAACTGGAGTGATGAAATTTTATACACATACTTGTCAGACATTGTACTACGTAGTTCCTTGGTTGTCCAAGAGGTGGCGCTACTTGTATCAATTACAGAAATTTAGTTAGGGAACTTTTTACATACACTGTGTATAACACCACTGCAGTAATGAGTAAATTAAATTTTTCCTTAAAATATCTTATATTTTTCAGCCAAAAAATAAACATATAACAAATTGTGTTATTTAGAAAAATAAGGAAATTTTCCAATAGCTCTTAAAAGTATTGGAAAGTACTTTTCCTCGGTTTTTAATTTTTCTAATGTTGGTTAAAATTGGAAATCAGTGTTTGAGGTCTAGAATCCCCACAGTTGGGCTACAAAGTTGGTTATTATTTTTTTTTTTTTTTTGTGGAATAAGATCAACTGTGAGCATAGTAATAAAATACCATGACAACCTCTGTTTTTAGAACCAAGTGTCAAGCAGTATATGTTTTATGGTGATGTTTGATTAAAATCATACCTCTGAAATGAGATATGCTTCTTAGCTGACAGACTTGCATTGTTGATCATAATAAACATTAGTTAACAATGATTTCATAATTTTAATATCCATTATTAAATATTTATTATTTCCAAAAAAATAAAGTTTACTTATATATCTCCTGATATTTGTGTCTAAATAACGTTGGTTCAACCTGACTGACACACTTATAGGCTGTATTAATTTTCAATATCTATTTTAAAAAAATAAAAGATACAATAAATAAACTAAAAAATATTTAAATAGCATAATAAAATGTTATTATGAGTATAATAAATAAGTTATGACTTTATTAATTTAATGATTAATTTCATTGTCATTTGAGTTCTTAAAATTTTATTATTATTGCTTTTAGAAGATTAATTTATTGTCTTTCAGTTGCATTATTACATCTTGATAGAAATTTACATACTGTTATTTTTTACTATAAATTAAAACTTTGAAAATAATGCTTATAAATGTATGGATGATTAAACCATATCAACTTTTTTCAATGTATTTATTTTTTTATATATAAATGTAGCTTTTTTTTTTTTTTTTTAGTAATGCTAAGTTTTATTATCTATTAAAACTTATTTATATATATTAATGTTTTAATTTCCACAGAAGTTATTTATTTTTCTTTTTATATATGTACGTTAAAATCCAAGGTAAATACAATTTGTTTTCGTGATGTCATATTAAAAGTAAGTATTAGAATGCAGGATTCATAGCTCTGTCTTATGACCTCACAAGGTCATAGATAGATCAGCGACCTTGAAACTTTACTACCAGTACATTCTTTAGCGTATTATCTCAGTTGGTACTATCCTTTTCTAATTTATTCTTTTTCTCCTTCTTTTTGGTAGTCTTTAATTTCCTCTTCTTTCCTTCCCATTACGTAAAAGATGCTTGGAAGTCTTGTCCATTCTATTTTTAAGTTTCTGCAACAATATTAAATACATTCATTTGTCTTAAATTATATGATGTAATGAAACTTTTTTTTTTTTTTTTTATATACATTACTAAAGCATTAAGTCATGTTTTTCTGATTTTTGTTGTACAAAGAATTTTAATAGAAATATATTAATTATAATAATAATAATTACAATAATATATTATAATTGTCATTAACAATTTCTTTTTAGCTATTCCAGCTGTTAAAAAAAGTTTTACTGAATTATTAACTTATATTTATTTCTTTAAATATGCATTCTTGCATTGTAGTCCTATTACATTAAACTACAGATCTGCACAACAAAATGATAGTTTATTTATAAATAATGGCCGAGAAATTTTAAACAATAAATTAATCTCATTTTTATGATTAATTTATATTGAATATCCATATGATTTTTATTTACTTGTATAAAATTTATATAAATTAATTAATGTTTGTTTATGAATGAAATTTTATTTATTTAAATGAATAATTTTAATATTTTTACGAAAATGAATACACCTGCCCATCCATTAGACCATTCGTATGAGTATTATATACCTGAAAAGTGACAACTCCATCGTAATGAAATTTTGTATTCAACATTATCTCAGAACAGAATTTAGTGTAACATATTTCTGTTTGAAATTCACATAGATAATATTTTTATTTTGTTTTAATAATTAACATTTTTTTTTTTAATATGAATGTACACCTTTGTTAGGAGTTAAGGACTAGCACACGCCCAATTTTTTTTAGCCAAAACATTAAGTTGTTTTATCTTTTATTTTAGTATTTATTAAAAACAAATATTAATTTTAACTTTTTGAAATACACATGTAGGTATAAAATATAATAGGTATAGGTATATAATTATAATAACATATAGGTATGACCCCTAGGTTTAAGATTATAAATATTTCATTCAGTTCCAAGAGGTTCAAATTATTAATACACAGATAAGTAGGTATCAAGTTTAAAAAAAAATGAAAATAATATTTTTTCTGAAATCAGTTACAAAAAATTTAAAATCTGTAATCTAGCACCAATTTTAAAACATAAAGATTTAAAGAGCTGAGAAAATATTATATTGTTAGTATAATTATTTGTGGTTTGTATTTTTTTTTTTTTAAATTAGAAAATCAATTTATTTTTGAACATTTAAAATTTTATATTTAAAAAAAATATGATTAATCCTACAAAAAAAGGCAAATTAGAAAAATTTATTTGTTGAAAACTCAAAAGATATTTAACCTGTGAATTAATAAGAATGAAAAAATAAATATGAGAAAACTTTAACATTTTTTCTATTATTCAGGAATGTATAAATTCCAGGTAACTATACAGTTGATGCATGAAAAATGAGCCAATGGCTTGGCTCAGTTTAATAGACTAGTGTCCATCAAGGAAGACTGCCAAGCAATATTTTCTCATTGCTTCATTTCTATGCAAGAGATAATCATGTGGTTCCATAGAACAGTGTTCAAATCATTCAGTTTTTAGATCGTTACATAAAACATTAAGATATGTGGAAGTAAAATATTAATTGGAATTATAGAATTCCAACTGTATATTGTTATTAGTTTTTGCTTTATAGCCTTACTGTGATATCATAAAAAATTAAAAATGTAAATTAAAGAAAAATTCATTGATTGTATTCAGTCATTCATTGTTACAATCTTTGCAAATGACACAATTATTGTCTATATTAATAAAGATAACTATTTACAAGGACATGAAAATTATACAGTAGCAGTTTAAAAAAAATCATTCATTACATGTAATATCGAACTTAAAATATGGATAAAACTGTTGTATTCTGCTTTTTGGATAAACGTAATATTGCAAATTATGTGGGCAGAATTCCTGATAACGGTAACAGTAGTATTTCTGATGCCCATAAAGCAAAATTTGTGAATGTTTGATTAGAAAGCAAATTTTCTTGAAATTATCATATTGATTATACTGTTTAAATTGAACCATACTGTTAAGCTCTGAAGTGGTTGTTTAAAATAATAAACTTGTCATCATTGATAAATTATTATTATGCATATGTATATTCCAAACAGAATATGATTCATCTTTTCAGACTTTATCAAAAAGTTAAAATGAGTTCAAGGTAAGTTGGGACCCTCAAATATGAATCATATAGGCTGATAATAACAACATTACAACAATTAAAATATTTATGCTTTGCTTATATTTATGAGTGGCAATTTTTGCTAAAAAGAAATAGTAATTTATTCTTTAAAAATAACAATATCCATCTCTACGAAACCAGGCAGCAGTTTTTATGTAACTCAAATCAATAGTTTGGCTTACAAGAAAGGGTCTTATTATGCTTTCATTTCCAATTTTAATAAATTACCAAATCATTTATTTCCAAATAAAACTGAGGAATTAAAAAAAAAAAATAACCACTTTTCTGCATCCTATTTAATGTGTACAAGATGTGTTCGAAAAAAACCAAACTATTTTTATAATCTTTATTATTAATTTTACAGATTATTGGTTCTTGTCCCCTTCAAAGTACTACCTCCCCCTATTCACACACTTTTCCTCAGCAGTTTTTCCACTTCATGAGGCAGTCCAGGAAAGCTTCATTTGAAATGGCCTTTGAAAAGATCTGTGACATATTTGCTTTAAATGTCATCAGTAGTCTTAAAACAGTATTCTTTCATCACTGATTTTAATTAAAATAAGAAATAATCGCAAGAAACCAGGTCTAGCAATTAGGTAGGCTGAGGGAGGACATTATCTGATTTTTTGCAAATGCTGCGCACAATCTGATTTTTTGCACAAGCTGAGTGTGCAGGCACATTGTCATAGTGAACGACCCATGAGATGTCTCCCCACAACTCTGGACTCTTTTTGTGAATTTTTTCAATGTAACCGTTGTAAAATGCCTTGATACTATAGCACAGTTCACTCTTTGAGGCAAGAATTCAAAATGCATAATTCCATTAAAATCGAAAAAACAGAGCATCATCACTATTTCGACAGTGAATTGAGTGACGTGCTTTCTTGGAGTGTGGAGCTCCTTTGACAACCCATTGTAGTGATAGAACTTTTGTTTAGATGATGTAGACGTCCCAGCTTTCGCCTCTCGTTATGATCCTTTGCATGAATATTTTATCGTCATTGGCTTGCTCAAGAAGTTCCCGACAAACGTCCACTCGATGTTTTTTCTGCTGTTCGGTCATCAAACGAGGAACAAACTTTGCTGCAACTCGATGCATGTTCAGTTTTTCGGTCAAAATGTCATGGCATGATCAAGTTGAGATTCTAACCTTTTCTGAAGTTCTACAACAATCAGTCGGTGATTTGCACGCACCAGATCGTTGATTTTTTAAACGCGGTTGTCATCAGTTGAAGTCGAAGACCTTCGTGGTTGATGGTCATCTTCAGTCGACTGACGACCACTTTTAAATTGTGAAAATAATTCGTAACCACTGCGTGTGACTGAGAGTGTCATCTACGTAAGCTTATTTCAAAAGTTGAAACGTTTCTATGAAAGTTTTAACCAGTCTCACACAAACTTTAGGTGTATCGCTGCTCCCGAAAATCGCTACTAACACTTAAACACGTTGCACTCAAATAACAATAATACGAAAACTAGACAAAATATTAACAATCAAAGAACATTTGATTACAGAGGAAGTTATGCGGAACATAATGCTGCCTACTGCTCATCACTAAATATCTCCGATGGCGCATAATTAGAAATGTTCGGTTATTTTCTGAACAGACCTCATGCAGTAGTTAACATTCTCAGGGTTGCTGAGAAGAATTCTTTGACACTTGCATCATTTTAGGTTATATGAACCTTTTCCATTGTTTTCATGAGTGGAATATGTTATGAAAGTCCCGGGAGAACTTCGTGATGCACTTTTACCTAAACATTATTTCTTGTGTTAATATTAAATCTATTTAAATAATAGATTTTGATTGCATTAGTTTCTTATTTAATAATTAATCGTGTATTTTGTAATGCAAGTCCTATGAAGATTTTCAGTAATCCATCCAGGTAAATGCTAGGGCAGTTTCTATTTTTACCTGTGAAGTAGCATACCAACCCGTTACTTTATAATTATTTTATTTATTATTATTTACTGATCACAATAAAAGATTTATTTATTGATAATTATGTTTAATGTATATACAATTAAATAAAATAACTAATAAGATATAAGGATGCTCAAGTAACAATGAAAAAATATTCTGCCATATATTTTGTCATTAAAATGTTTAAACATTAAAAATTGATCATAGTCCACTTATCAGCAAACAACAAATAGAATCAGAGCATGAAGTCTGTTTTATATACATGCATGTATGTTTTGAGTCTGGTTATTTCTGTTTTTTTTAACGTTGTAGTAATAGTAGTTTTTTTAAAGGATTACTTTATCAAACTATTATCACAGTTTATAAATTAATTAAATATCTTGTTTTGTAGAAATATCTTTACAATTATAAATGGTAATGTAGTACATAAATTGTAATTTAAAAGTTATAGTTATTTTAATTTACAAGTTAGCAGTTAAATAACCATTTATTATTATTATTATTTTTTTTTTAATTTTTGAGGGAGTTTGAATAGATTAGAATCTAAAAGTCCCAGGTTAAAAAATACATTAAAAACTAAGAATTTTTAAATTTTGACTTTTTGAATTCTATTCTAAATTAAAAAAACGAATTATCACTAGACATTTAATAAATACACCACTAGACCACCGGATTGGTCTACTAGTAAACTCTTCATCGTAAATTAGCTGATTTCGAAGTCGAAGTTCTCAGGTTTAAATCCTAATACAGGTTAATTGCTTTTATTCGGATTTTAATACCAGATAGTAGATATTCGTCTTCTTTGGTGGTTGGGTTTCAATTGATCACACGTCTCAGGAATGATTGGCCTGAGTTTGTTAAGGCTACACATTTACCGGTACAGTTACATTACACTGGTAAGTCGCTAATTTTAAAGTAATAGAAGTATTGTGAGCCTGAAACATTTCAGATTTCAGCGGAAATATCAATTTTGACCATTCCATTTTGATTAGTTTCGGCGTGACGTCTGTACGTACGTATGTATCTCGCCTTAATATCATAGAAAGTTAACTCAAAAACGATTAGCCATAGAATGTTGAAATTTTGGATGTAGGACTGTTGTAACATCTAGTTGTGCACCACCCCATTTGGATGCAATCGACTGAGCCAAAAGTGTCGAAAAAAGCCCAATTAAAAAAAAAAACATCTGGATTTTGGACTTTTTCTTAACTGCAGTAATAAGTCCTCATTGAAAGATTTTCAACGATATATCATAAGTTGTACTTATTTTCATTGGTTCCAGAGTTATAGCTAAATAAAAAATGCTGTTAATTTATTAAATGATAGAGTAAAATAACAGAATTAAAAAAAATTGGGTGCGTGCATCTACGATGCGAGGTGAGATTTGAACGTGACGTCTTCTCGGACTTAGTGTTTGAAACGGTTACTGTCGCAATTATCGAACAAAATAAATT
>JAAAKQ030137757.1:0-13313 GCA_010016005.3 Zanna intricata | reverse complement strand
TGGTTGCACCTTCGGTCCAGCTACTCTGTATCACTGAGCACGCAAGCCCCCCCACCATCGGCAAGGTCTCATGATTCATAGAGGGAGATAATAATATATATTATGTAATATTATATTATAATATATACATAAATATTATATATATATATATATATATATATATTATTATTTTTGCATTTTTGTTATATTATTCAAGGGTTTTTTTTTTGTAATTTTTTGTTAATTTTAAAGAAATAATAAAAAAAAATTATTTCAATAACAATTATTAAAAAATCTGTATTAATTTATTTATCTTACCTGATGGTTAACATTAGCCATTCTTCTGCTAAAATTTCCTGCTCTTGATAATTACACCAATCTTTCAACAACTGATGCTCAATTTTTTTCTACAAAATAGTAGAGAGTTTGAATTTCCATTCTGAAATATTCAAAGAACTTGATAGGATCTTTTTTTAGATTAAAAAGATAATAGTATTCTCCATATACTGCTCTAGCCTTAATATCATGAACCCCAAGTATTTCTTGTCTTAATTTCAAACTGAAGTTTTCTTATGCTAATGGTATCAAGACAAATCTGAACTCCATGATAATAAAATAGAACTAAATAAATAATTTTATCACTATGATGAGCTTATAAATTTTATTGACTCTACTATGTACATCCATGCCAAACTCCAGTATATCAATTATCGTTGCCAGTAATCCGAATCTGATTTCCTGCTTTTATTGAGTGCATACCCTATTTCATAATGTGAAAACAAGTTAGAAGATCATCTTTTCAGGATTTTTTATATAATAAATGATTATGTTCTGTGCAATGGATGAACATTTTTTAATTACATAAAAGGACAATAATTTTAATAAATTTTTCTTATAAAGATTTAATCACATTCTGTGTACAATATAGATAAATTTTCAATTGTATTTATTTATACCAACTTACGGATAGTATTTTTCTCTCATTTTTAGATTTAAGGAGTCAAAATTAAATTCATGTTAAGCTATAAAAGATAGCTTTTTGTCTTAATGTATAAGTAACTGTTACAAATCATTTTAATTAAGTTTGGTCAATTTGCATGACACAAAATTTTACTGGTGTTTTATGTATTCAAAGCAGCCCGGTAGATAAATATTTTTACATTTTTGGATGTAATTTGTGATTATTAAAATAGATAATATGAAAGAAAGTTCTAGATTTGTATTACAGTAATGAGGATATTTTTAAACAATGATTATACTTTGGTCACTGCAAGAACCTTACAGATAGAATTTTTAATTGTACTTCACTTATTCAAAAACCCTAAAAGTAAAGCTTTTAAATGAAACAAGTAAAAACTAAATTGATTAATTAATTTTAAAATATAAAGTAAAAAAAAAAAAATTTAATCTGACTTTGCTAATTCGTGAACTTAAATATTACTCAAATAATTTTCATTAATGCCTTCAGGATTGTGAACTACTTTATAGTAATTTCTTTTATTTACATCATTATGTATGGTTTCATGAAAACATACATAATGAATTATAATGTAATTTATGCCACGCTGCTGGAATTTCACTGCAGAAGGTGACTACAGATACTACAAACCTTCAGTTATGTAAATACATAAAATGATAAGATTTTAAAATGTAGACTGATGATTTAAGAGAGAGAGAGTGTGTGTATGTGTGTGTGTAGTGTTATTGGTTCAGTAGGATGAATATCTTTTAACAGTGGAGTAGCCTTAATAAAATAAAATCAATGCTATTGTTTACAAATAAAGACAATAACAAACAAATTAAATAACAAAAGCTGTCTCTTTTGCTTTCTTAACTTTGTTTGATGCTGCTAAATATAACCAATATGATCCAAAATGATGAATGTGTCTTTGACACAAACTTTCTTCTCTCTTTTTTTCTGTTAGCCTCCAAAACCACCGTAAGATATTACTTCAGAGAATGAATGAGGATGATATGTAAATGAAGTTTTTTTTGTATAGTCTCAGGTCGACCATTCCTGAGATGTGTGGTCAATTTAAACTCAACCACAAAACTACACTAATGGGCGGTAGTGAGGAGGCACAGGAACTGCCATATTCCAGCACCCACGCTAAGATCTCAAAAACTGAGTCCCGATTTGGTCTCTTTTGTGGAAGAACCACATTAGAGGTCCGAGCATAAAGACCAAGTCCCAGCCTCTGGGTTGGGATCTAAGGCTGACTATGTTGGCTCTGGTCCCCGCTCCTAAGATCTGAGGCAGGTAGAAGAAAGGATCCAAACCAGTGGGCTGATCTGTCTTGCCATGTGTACTGTTGGTGAATGGGGAGGCCCATTAGAGTGGAGAACAATCCCTGAGCTGTGCTATACTTTACTGTGGTTCCGACTTGATGAACACTAAAGAACACCGGTATCCATGATCTAATATTCAAATCCATATAAAAGTGACTGCCTTTACTAGGAATTGAACCTTAGAACTCTCAACTTCACAATCAGCTGATTTGAAGTTGAAGTTTAACCACTGGCCTAGCCTGGTGGGTTCCTTTGATACAAACCTATGTGCAAGTTTCATAATACAAGAAAGGAAGACTCAAAAGAAATTTGTTCTGAAAAAACCAAAATAAATAAAATGTAAAACATTAACTTTATAAAATAACAAAAGGTTATTGTCCTATTCTTAAAAATTGTAATTAAGGGAAAGTGCTATAACAAATAAAAATAAAGGGCACTATTACAACTACAGTCTTCGACTGTATTCAGTGGGGAGTTTGTTGTATCTATTTGTGTTTGGCGCGGAAGCGATGACCTTACTGTAAGATAAATAAACTATCGTTCAGTTATGGTCAGTTGGAAGAGTTAAATGTTTTGTTTTTTAAATGGTACATTTCAGAAAACTTGAACTTTAAACTAGTTTGTTATGCTTGAATGATCGTGATAATAGGTAAAATATAACTATTCACTCTTTTATCCCATTCGACATGTTATAGTTATTGAAGAATAATTTTTAATTGGAATAGCATATAATGTAGAACAATATTATAATTCATCATCCCGTAACCTACAATTTATCTGTCTTCATACGCTTGTTTATCTGAGATAGTTCAAATTTTTAACTGTGTATTGTCGCCTAATATATGACGCACGAAACCTAATTTTATATACAAGTACTTTAAATGACGTGTACTTTCATGGTTATGTATTTTCGTAGTTATTAAAATCTTTGGGTAGAATTTGGTAAGTGACTCTTCCCGTAATTTTAGTATAAATTTTTCGTTTGAGGAATATACTAATACCATTACCGAATTTTAATAGATAGGTAAGTATGCTTACGTAGTGTAGCGGTTTTAGGTTAGATGTACACTTTTTTAGATCAGATTGGTTCATAACTCTACACAAATAAATCAGGTATGAATAGGTATATAAGATGAATGATGAAGGGGACAATTCCAATCCCATCATTTAATTTTTTGTATTTATTAGTTTATTTATTTTTTTTTTTGTTTCATTGTAATGAACCGTAGGTTTAGTAAAACTAATTTTTGCTTTGATCTCTACTTCTAACGAAAGAGGATTACTTATCCCGTTTTAAAGAGATTAGATGAAATTCGCCTCCTTAAAAATATAAGTACCCTTAATCTGTTTGTGACTTTTTATTTTAATAATAAATATTATCAATTTGTGTTAAATGTTGTAATAATGTCATACTTTATCAACTGTAGAGAAGTAATTGAAATTTCAGTAATTATTTAGAACATAACATGTATTCAAATGTCAGTAATTTTGACGTATGTTATGTTAATTGTACTGATTGTAAATGTACAAAAAAAATGTGTCACGTTATTGCAGTTTTTGACTTATAAACATTTTAAATTGAAAAATAAAAAAATTACATATTCATGTAGCAGTGAGGTTATCATACAATATCAGCAAACACTCATTTCACTCACTAACCTCATCTAATTAACCTAAAATATTAAATTGGCAGATTGTCAGGTTGAGTTAGTTACTATATACAATAGTGTGTTGTGTTTATTTATTAAACCATTAATTTTACTATCGGTTACAGTTAAAAATACACTCTACATTCATTTAAAATTAAAATATTCTCATTAAGTACAAATTTGTAATGTAAATATGTTTTCTGATATAGAAATATAAATAATAATTGTTTATGAATGCAATAATCTAATTTACTATGTAAGATAAACGAGTGTGTTATTATTGACAGAAATTTGTGTATAGAAAAAAAGTCATGATCTTTTAAATTTTACACATCATAACAAAACAATGACACTAGTAGCAAGGTGTTGGCAGCAAAGGCTACCAATAGTTCCCTCAAGATAACAATGAAGTATTCCTTAAGGAGTTACTGAATAAAACGAAAAGAGACTAACCCACTACCACTATACCACAACATTTAATTTTCTGTTTAGGTAAAAAAGTTAGGTAAAAGAGTTTCATACCAGCTGGTACATATGTGATGACTGCAAATGAAATATCTTGTTTAAAAGAAGAAAACTTTGATGAACCTGCAAAATTTAAACCAGAACGTTGGTTAGATCAATCAAATGCTAATTTAGAAAATGCAGTTGTTCCACTTAGTGAAGGTACTAGATCATTTCTTGGTCGTGATTGGTTGCATCAACAGCTTGCGATTGGTACTGCAAAGGTATATGATGGCAGGTTTCTGAATATTATATCCAATTATTAAAATCTATTGATTTTGATGCAATGAGAAAAAAAGTAGTTAAAAAGAAATGAGAGAAAAAGTTAATCAAGTTATTTAATTTACTGGTTTAAGAGATTGGTTTATTGAGAATACTGAGATGAAAAATCTAACGTAAGTATGAAAATACTAAAAAGAAAATGGTTACAAGATGGGTTCTGTATAAATGATAGCAATGTTTGCTGCTACCATCTTGCAGATAGTATTATTGACAAAGTAGTTCTTAAGCAGGTTTAATAAATAAACTAATAATTATGTTAGGATACCAAAGAAAATATACTAATTGGGAAAAAATATTTTGTATACATAATTCCCTGTTGAGTATAGTGTAAATTTATCTTGTGGAAGCTCTTGTTACAGGAACCATATCCAACTCATTGGATAATTCTGATGGAGTATCAATATAATATGGGTCTACTCTGGAGTGACATCCTATGTAGACTCTTTGGTGTAATCTTCCAAAGATTGTAAACATAATATAGACACTAACTAGATGAATACTAAGTAAATAAAATTATTTTTGTATATTATTGTTAAAATACTCTTAACTGTGTAATATAATAGAGATTTTCCAATTTTTATAGCTTTGCAATGAATTCTGTTTTCCATAGAGAGAATTAAATAGTTGAAAGGATGAAGTCAAAAATATATGCTGCAATCAAATTTTACTATAGTAATTCCTTGGTTTAATTAGATTTGATTTACTTGATTTCAAATTTGCATGATTGATTTTATAATACATTCAAAAAAGCTTGTTTAGTGTTAAGCAAATACATGTTTTTTTCTTTGTTTGTTTCTTTCAACTTAATCATCAGCTGATATCCTTATCAAATAGCAGTATGTAAATAATTTAAATTTATAAAGGATATCCTATATAGATTATGTTATACAAGATATCCTGTGTATATTGTATTTTACAATTTACATTAATTGTATTAATGCTTGTTAACTAATTAATTGTAATATAATTGCTTATTTTAAGGTAATGTGTACAATACTTTTCATAGAATTGTATTAACTATAGTCTAACTGTATGTGCTTCCAAACTGTGGATATATTTCCTAACATCAGTATTGCCTGCCGTTTGGAAATGTTTGTGTTATTTGTTTACAATATTGAGGAAAATTTTTAAAATAATCATAAATATTCTTTTTATTATTTTTACCTTTACATTTATCTTTACATTTTTTTGTTGTTCATATATTTAATTTTTTTTTCAGATTATTATAATAATGCCTATTAATCAAAGAGAAATATTATCAGTATTAGCTCAATTGGCCGAAGAGAAAGGAATTAAAGTTGCCGTTACAGAATCATTAAAAGGAGCTGCTTTTGTTGGTGCAACAACATTCATTGGCGGTCTTTTACTTGGACCTTTAGGTTTAGCCGTTGGTGAGTATTAGGGGATATATATGTTTGAAGAACTACAGATTTAATTCTTTCCCACTGAAATTTGTTATAAGAGAATACATAACCCAATGATTAAGACCAAAATCTCTACCAAAATGTGAAAGGGAAACTTTCAAAAAAGTTTCACTTAAAGAAAGATGAAGCCTCCATTCCTGTTTGAAGATTTCCAAAGTATGTTATTTCAGATTATATTTTCATCTATTGAAATTCTTTGTTACATTGTTGTGAAGTATGTAGATTAATAACTTATCTCTAAAAGAGGAGTGGAGATTTTTTATACCAGATTGCTGATAAATAACTTTGTAAGAGAGAATGTCAGGGCTCTAATGTCTTATAATATCTCTTGGATGAAATGTACAATGTTGATTTAAGGCCAGAATCAAAGAGAAAAAAGTACAGTTTTTATTGTGCAAATTACTGTAGAATGATTCCCTATCTTTCCACTTGACCAGCAATGAGGTGACTCTGTGTTTTACACTTTGCTTAATGGAATATGTAGTTACAATTCAAGCTACTTTCCTAGAAAGTTTAATTTTGATTCTTTGATTAAATATTTATCAACAGCATGATAAGTATGAATCGACCAGATGTTGGTGTAAAGAGAAGAAGATACAGAAAAACCAAGGGTGTCTGAAGAAAATATTGTCAGAGAATCTTTCCTGCTAAGTCCTACAAAATTTGTTAGAAAGGCCAACTACAAACTTGTAATGTCAGTGATTACAGTATGGATTGTTTTAAGGAAACACTTATAAGCGTCCATACAGTTTTCTGCTGATGTAGGCTTTGACCCCTACCAACTTTGCTGTTGCATGCTGACTTCATGATCAAAATATTACAGCCTAGATAATCATACTGTGTTTGTTGAGTCAACTTTTCATCTTATTGGAAAAGTTAACACGCCTGTAACTAGGACTCATAAAATCCCAAAAGTCAGCATGGAACTGAGAAAGCTTATTTGAAGTGGCCTGTAAGGTCACTTGATCTGACCCCCTGTGATACTTTCCTTTGGGGATTTTATAAATGAATTTGTGTATATATTCCTCTGCTACCTACTAATTTACTACATTTTAGGCACAGGAGTTAAGTATATATGTTCCTTCTGGGATAAATTTGAACTTTTTTTTGCACAACTGCATGATGACCTTTATTTTGTGCAGCTCCACAATGTAACTAACAAGTCCTTATTTTAAGGACTTGTTAAATTAATATATCCATTCTCGAAAAACCTGATCCTGATTATGAGAGTGTACCTGATAGTTAAGAGATAGTTAGAGTGCAATAATAGTTAGCCTTCAGTCTCTAAACATGTACATCATGAAAATCGTTGTTTGAATCATGAAAATCGGACGAACAGTTGTAGTTATATTATGTGCACACCATTGCACCCTTCCAAAATACCGCCATCTCTGATGGCGATACTTTGATGTTGCCTATTGATGGGAAGTGAGGACATCAGATGGGGTTTATCATTGTAGGGGGAAGAAAGACTTTTTCAAAGTACTAATACCATCATTTTTAAGATATTTGTGATTTTTTACCTGAAATTTGGATCTTTTTATAAACTTGTAATATTTTTCCTAACCAATTGCTACTGCAGCTAGAATCATAAACACAATTCATTGTACAGCTATTGCTTATATATTTCACTTACCTATCTTCTTTATTTGTCATAGGAACTTTATACTGCCTTGTAAATGTAATTTGCTTATAAAACTAGTAGCATTTAATTTTTAGCTGTCATCGGTTGTAGTAGTAGAAGCTATTTAATGTACATATCTGTTCATTATATTCAAAAAATCGCCAATAAATATTATATTTAACTGCTGACCACCGCTTATTCATTAAACAGTTATGCATTAAATCTAGACTGCAAAAGAGTAAACAGTGTTCTTAGAAAAAAAAAAAATGAACCTGTTAGATTTTAATAACAAGCAAAAACAAATAATTGCGATTGAACATCGACTTCTGAATTGTTATTGTTACTTAAATATTAGGTCTTTGATCTTTTGAAATTCTTAAAACAATATCAATACTTGTTAGAAGTAGCTTATTGCAGTGGTTCAAATTTTTTTTTGTTCAAGCTTATCGAAACGGATCAGGTTAGCTCTATGTGATTCTCCAGTGTATATCTCTTTAGCTAACACCTCACAAACATCTAATGCTGAAACATAGCAGTATGAGAACTGTGTTAATGATAAACAAGATGTTATATAATAGAAGATATCGAAAGTTTGTTAGTAAATACAATTAAAAATACAGAGTCCATGAAGTTTAATTTGATTCTTGAATGTGCAGACATTGTAGAGATAATTAATGTGCATAGAATGACAGAATTTAGATCTCAGTAGCAGTAACATTGTGATGAATAATGCGAGAAATGTAAATGAATCATTAGAAAAAGCATTCCACATCATTTATGAAAAGTTATTTGACAGTAAAAACCTCCAGTTATTTTGGCATCACTTACCCTTACAAATTAATGTTAACTATAAAAGAATATGGCTGTCGGATAAGATGAAAAACAATGCAGGCTTGATTGGGGGCAATGCAAAATCAAAAATCAGACATCCAAGACTGGAAATATGAAAATCATCCGGATTTACTTTAGTTGAAAATGTATTCCACAGTAATGTTGTAACATACTGTTATACCAACAAGACCAATGGATATGTAAGGATATTTACATGTTTCTGTGCTTATTAAAACTACTCATAAATCTATTAATCAAGCTCTTGGAAACAAGAACTCTTAAGTTCAACCTGTTTCTAGAATGTACACATATAAAATACCAGAAATTAACAGATGGAGAGGACAAATACTAAACAAGACACAAATTTTTAAATGAAATGGATATCTGCACAATCTCATTGAATTTGATAAACTTTCGGATATAGCGTTAGAAAAAATTGTTAAAGAAGAGACAAATTTACAAATCAAAGAGCAGATGGAAACTTATTGATGGTCTGTATGAATAAATACTTTCATTGCATGGCTCAACTTTTATAGAGCGGCCAAAGGTCTTTAAAAATAAGCATGCTGTGATCAGCATTAAAAATGTGAATGATAATTACTGTTTTAAACGGGCTAACTTACCTAAACATTATAAAAGTACACACCCAGATTGGTTTAGCAAACATTACTATGTTCTATTTGATAGAAATCATATAAAACTCGCTCTTTGTGCAAAGTGGCAAGGCAATTGGATGGCCATAGTGGATAATAAACTCTGACATATTAAAGATACTGTGTTGCCATGGGACTCGTACAGAAATATTCGTTGTGAGGAAGTGGTTAGAATTGGGGATAGGACATATAAGAGCCACTCAAGGATACTTGAAGTCAGGCGAGAATGCACCACTGTGGGTAAGATGTGACTACTGCAGTTTAACTGTGCGTCATATCGTGATAGACTGGTTATGTTATGCGGCCTTACATCGCAAATTTAAATTACCAGAAAGCTTTCATCATGTCCTTGGAAATGACAAGAATGTTATATTCCAGGTTCTCATATTCCTGCGACGTGCAAGTATTTTTAACAAAATTTAAGCTTTACATATTTTTTTTGTTATTCGTTATGGGGCCTTTTACATCCCTTAAAAATTTTTTAACAATACTTTATATTTTAGTTTTAATCTTATTTTTTAGATTGCGACTGTGATATTAGTTCTAAGATTTACATGTTATTAGTTTTAAGGTTTAGATAGTTTTCACCTGTGATATTAGCTTTAGTTTTAGTTATAATTTTTAATTTTAATCTAGTTTTAGTTTTTAACATTTTAATTTATATTCTCTATAATATTAGTTGTAAGTTCTTAAATGCAATTAGTTTTTAAGTTTATATTTTATTTTTTTTTATTATTATTTTTTACTTTTAGTTTGTCTTATTAGCAATAATATTGTTTAATTGCATTATTACTTAATCCGGGTGATAAAAAAAAAAAAATTGATTGATATGAGTTCATTATGTTAAGTTTCCAATTGAGATAGATAACATTGAGAAATTTGAAAAAATGTTTGTCCTTTGTGAAAAGAAATAACCAGATAGATATAACCATTGAAAACCTGCATGGTTGAAAAATCAGACCACTGATTCTTTTTAATATAAAAAATAAAAACATTAATCACAACCATTACATACCCAACTTTTTGCAGTTGGTTAGACTCATAGTTAACAAACCATAAAAGTGAAATCATTGCATACAAGTGCTGTTTCATGAAATCAATCACAAGTGCAAAAGAGTAGTTCTAAAATGGGCTACTGCATTAACTTCCAGGCTGCCATTCATGTTGACGTCACTTCCACAGTTATTTATTTTTAAAACATTACATTTTATTCAAAAAATTATTAATATACATATGTGCGTACATCATCATTGTATTGCGATGAATCTTAAGTGGAAATCATTACAAAACCTACGCATGCGCTGCAGCAGCCATCGGTTACAGCTATATGCACAGGCAAAGTGCCACATCCAAGTTAATAATAAAACAATAACAAAAGAAAAAATATATTTACATCCAACGTTTACACACCCCGCACACATTCTCTGTTGTAATATATTAATAAATAAATCAATAATAAAATAAATAAATGAATTTGTTAAAGAAAAACAGTCTTTGAAATTTAAAGTCATTATAAAGTAACTAAACGAGTGTAGTAGTTAAATGAGTGTTAGTAGGTAACTAAACAGAATGACAATTGGTATAATGTCCTCCTTTAATGTCTATGCATCCCCACCTTCATTGACTACGTATCCATTTGATCTCAAACATGTTTGAACAGGAGACTCCCCCCTCCCACTCACACATAATCTGTTATCTTAAAAGATATGATGTCACGTTGACCAATAGAAACAGCATTAACAGTAGTTTTCATTTATTTTATATATGCATGCTGAATACCATATCCAAACTGTTAAGCCTGGGTAACATCTATGTACATCCAGTCACTTATACAACAACAGATTCCAATTTTCACGTAATATCCAAGATTGTTCATGTAAATTAATGGGGGGTTAGTTTTTTATCACAGATGTATTTTGTGAATTAATATACTCTTCCAGATGAAACCATGCTTCATCTGTAAAAAACATAATGCCAAAGATATCTATGGAATTTTGGTCAATAAAATATACAAACCATTGACGATAATTTATTTTTTTGGCATGATCTGTAGGTTTCAGTTCTTGAACACATATTACTTTTTAGGGGGAAAGTTTCAATTCTTTCCTTACAGCTTTTTGTGTAGTTCCAAGTTAAATATCTTGCTGCTATGCTAACTTACCACATGACTTTGACCACAGGACTTTGATGGACTTTCTGCTATAGCATCCAAAATATCTAGCTGCTTTAGTTCATTTAGTTAAGATGTGGTCCTTCACTTCGATTTTAATAAGAGTTCGAACTATGTTGCAATGAGGAACAGAAGTATTTTGAAACTTTTCAGAAAACGTATGCTTAGCGAAGCACAAGTTTGATGTAATGAAATCAGTATAATTATCCCTTTCACGAAGACATGTTTGAGAAAAATGCGTTCCTCAGGTGAAACAACCATTAGGTTTCTTGCAACTATTGATTCTGATAAACAAAACATGATATGAAACAAAGCACAATTCAGCAACTGACATCTTGACGTATTACTGAGCAATCCCCAACTAACCCATAGAATAACCAACCTAACACTGAAAGAAGAGATTGCACCACATAATTCTAAAGCATACTGTACAACAACTTTCTAAATGCATTGTGTAATGTATAATATAGGTGATATTACAATTGACCATGTCCACTGCATTTTACAGGATGTTTTAAATATGAGATTAACTTTCTTTTTGCTTGTTGAGTGCCACATCTAACAGTTAACTAAAAACACATTTGACTGAACACTTCTTGAGAAACCGTTATTTAAATGCAATTCCGCTCAGTTTCTTCGATTTTTTATAACAGTAGAAAAAACATTGACTGGATTCATCATTACATGCCAGAGACCTATAGTAGGTGGGAGCATAATGAAGATTATTCAGTTTTTAACTTTGTTGTTACATGTCTATGTATAATTATAACAAATTATTAATTTCTTTGTCATCAATCAATCCTCTGGCTGGCTACCTGTTTGGGATCGGCTCTACTGATACTTTTACGGCACTCTTGGTGATTTAGTGTCATTTTTGGCACTCAGCATCAGAATATAATGGATGGTTCACATCCAGGTAGTTGGTGGGTGGCTTCTGCCCCTCTTGCCTTCCTTTATGGTTAAAACCTGTTGGGTATATGATCTTCACTTCTACGCATTACCTGTCCAAACCAGCTTTATCCCAATTTTTGCTGCATTTCAGTCACTTTAAAGGTCCCTTACATTACTTGTTTTGAGTTTTGTCAATTCTCATTTATCATTTAAATTATTTATTTTAATATGTAGATTTTTTTTCATGCATTTAGGTGGAATTGCTGGTGGTATTACTGCAGCAGCAGCTGGTAGAAATTCATTTCGTCCTGTAGCTCAAGTAATTCTTAGCGACATGTCACCAAGCCAACAAGCATTACTTGCTGCAAGAGTTCAAAATATTCTTAGAGAATTTAATGTTACCGACTTTATTTTGTTGTTACCATTTATTCAAGGAAATGCTAGATTACATGAAGCAGTTATGAGTGCTCTTTTAGGATTTATACAAAGTGAAATGAATCTAAAATTGATGTAGATGTATTAATTTTTTCTTAGTTTGCTTTATGAACACATGTATCCTTTAATTTTCTCTTTTATTTAATTATACCGAATGTTTGTTTTATAATCCTTTAGTTATATTTTTATATAACTTGTCTTTTCTAGTTTTTATAATGTATTTTCATTTGTTATTATTTATTGTGTGCTACCTTAACTTGTGTGAATTTTTATATTTAAATTCAAGTAAATTCCAATTTGATCTATATTGGTATCATTTGTCTTTTATATTTGATAAGTTTCACTCATATATCTTGTATCAGTAAGTTTTAAATTTAATAATTTACTTAACTTTTTAATTAACTTTAGGTTCATAATTAAAAATTTTAATTTTTAATTATGAACGTAAAGTTATTGAAGAAAGGTTGCTCTGTGTTTTATATGTATATAATAATACGTATGTATCTTATACAGGGTGTCCCATATAAAACGCAACCCAACCTTATATTGGTAGGTATTGAAATAATAAAAAGGCATGTGTAA
>JAAAKQ030137746.1:0-13313 GCA_010016005.3 Zanna intricata | reverse complement strand
ATCGAACGATACTCCGCTTTGCACAGTTAGAAGCGTACTGAGCCGCTGCACACACTGATGTCAGAATGGCGGCGCTATCCCAACTACTTCTCCCACTACGTGTAAACGGCGGTTACTTTGTGGATGACCCTCATACTTTACTGTGCAAACTATTAGTGGTCGGTTTTTGAAAAAAGTACATAATACATTTTAATTTTTTCTTTTCATTGCTCATTTTTAAGCATCTGAAATAATAAAAAAATTAATTCCAATTATTTAAATAAATAGTACACACTTATTTATTTTTATGTCTAACAAAGAAACACATTTAAATGTTGGTAATGCTTTCTACCACTGAAGAAATTTAACTTTTTAAAACTCGGTAAACACTATAACAAAACATCAATTTCATATGACTGACAAACAGTGTTGCCAAATGTAAACTTGCAGTTATTTAGTAAACAAGTGCTTAATCCATCAGTTGGTCTACTGGTTAAACTCATCATCACAAATCTGTTGATTTCTAACGTTCAAATCCTAGTAAAGGCAGTTACTTTTATACAGATTTAAACACTATATCATGGATACCGGTGGTGTTCTTTGGTGGTTGGGTTTCAATTAACCACACATCTCATGAATAATTAACCTGTGACTGCAACACTACAGTTCATTTACATTCATCCATATTATCCTCACTCATCCTCTGAAGTAATGCCTTACGATGAGTCCATAGGTTAAATCAGAAAAAGGGAGTTAGCAAATGCTCAGTTTTTCCCAGTTTTATACATTATTAAAATATATGCCATTAAAAAAATGAGAAATAATGCATTTAAAGGTTGTAAAACTATGTAATAAAGTTCATGAACCACTAAAATTTTTCTGTGGACCACTGGTTGAGAAACAGTGTTCTATACCTCTCTTGTTTGTTTCAGACTTTTGTTTTCTACCATTTTTTCTTTTCTTTTTTTTTAATTCCTAATAATTACATTTTTTCTACTTGTCTGCTTGGCTAGCAATTTCAGTAGTGTTCAAATTGTTTATCCCATTCAATACTTTTCTATAGCATTCTACAGTCTAGGTCTTTATTCAAGCATTTATTACTTGATCTTGCCTCATCTTACCAAGTTTCTTGGAATCTTTATCTCAGTCATTTATATTTTTCTTTGTCTTTTCTTCTTGCATTTGCCCAAGATTTTGGACTGTGTGTTAGAATAGGGATGTGATGTAGCTTATGAAAACTTCTATTTTCATATACAAATAGAAGTTCTAAGAAGGATTTTATTGAAATGTTAGTAATTCTGTGCTAAATTACTAACATTTCAATAAAATCCTCTTGCCATCTGTAAAATCCTGCTTATTTTTCAATTAATTTTTTGATCTTCAAATAAGTGTACCCAAAATAATAAATATTAAAATATTTCTGATGCTTCTGTTTATATTTAGAGATCACCTTCCATTTCTGTTTTTCCTTGTTACTAAAAATACTTTATTTTTTTCCACGCCTATTTAATCCTCCACTTTCCTGTTTCTTCTACCCAATCACAAAGGTGATTTTAGGCCTATCCCTCTTTTCTTCCAAAATAACTATACCTTCAGAGTTTGTTAAATATTGCTACATGTAGCAGTTGTTACTTTCTTGAACTAAAGTCAAGATATAATAAACTTATATCTACTCATAAATTTAATAAAAGATAATAGTACTTTACTATCTATTATTGGGGAAGGGATTTTATTCATATTTTCAATTTTTGGTTTAATGATAAATATTTTTGGGATTGTCAGAATAATTCTGTTTATTACAAGATAAAAACTATATTCCTTTGTTCCGAAATATTTCAACAAATTGGTAATCTTCTCATCATTATTAAATATTTTATTTTACTGTCTTTGGATCCTTAAAAAATTCATGATCATTTGGTACTAGTTAATATGCATCTTGCTTACTGATTTTTATAATTTAAAATTTTATCTCAATGTATATATATTTTTCTTTTTTATAATGTGCTATCTTTTAATTACAAAATTAATAATAATCACAGTATCATTTCTGCTGAACCGGATGAGAGAACATTTATTTGTACAACCTAACTCTCCGGCCTACAAGAAGGTTATTATTATTCTACCATTGTTGTTTTTAATAAATTTTCTTACCATCTATAAAAGATCACACACTCAAATTTAAAGATTTTTTCTTATGTCTATTAATTCTTTTGATCAAATAATTAAATTAAAATTTTCTTGATCATTTATTAATTTAAATGTCATTTATTTAATGCCTTTAAAATTATTATCATGTTCTTTACTGATTTTACTAAATTCCTATATTTATGTAGTTTTTCTGTCAAAAATATTAGTTTCAAGCATTAACATTAATAGTAAGTGGTATTCTTTAGTTTTATGTTTTGTGATCCCGACTCTCCTTGATGTTTTTTTGATGTTTTATTCCTTTATGCAGTTACTGAAGGCAATTCTTTTGAAACTCAAGGTGTAGATCACACCTAGCTGTCCTGATGTGATCTACAATATAGACATTATATTATAGATCTTGACTATTGACCTAATAATTTTTATTTATGGCTTACCATACATATGATTAACAAGCCTTACCAAAATCTCAATGAAAGGGCTCGTATTAGTGAGTTTTTATTTTTTCTATTTATGGAAAAAAAATTGGTCTGTCAGTAATTTTTTTTCAATAGTATTATTATTATACAACCAAAAATTTGTCAAATATTGTTTGTGATTTTAGTAACTTTTAGGATAGATTTCAGTTAATTCAGAATTTTTATAAGTTTTTGCATGAAACTAAAATTGTACAAAGAGGTGATGATGGTATTTCTACTGAAAGTGTAAGTTTTGTTACACTATTACAAGATTGTTTCTTAATTATATACTTAAATTTAAAAAAAAAAAAATTTTTATTGGTTAATTAAGAAGTTTTGATAAAAGTAGAATATCATAGTTTTGTCTTTTCAGCTTTGGCTTTGGCATCATTTGAGTGCGAACCACCAGAAAACAATCATGAAAAAGAACGATATAAAGCGCTGAAGTAAGTATGATCATTATCTTATATCATTATCATTATCTAATGAATAACTTGCATCGTGATATCTTGAATAACTTACATCTCAACACTTCATTCTAAACGATTTGGAAACCTCGTATCTCATACGTCAGATGCGAGTTTTCAAAAACGACTCATTTTTCTGATAGATTTTTTTTCAATTTTTTAAAATTTATTTATATAAATATTTATGCAGCCTTATGACATTCCTGATTATGTAAGGATTCCCAATGCAGGGTCATACATCTAAATCAGTTCAGCCATTGAGCTGTTTTGGTGGAACAAACATACATATGTACGTACATACACCCTATAAACAACACTCCTTTTTGGACAGTCATATAGATAAAAGAAAGTGATTATTAGTAAATATTTAGCAATAAAATTGTGGCACAAAGCGGACCAATGGTGATGCGCCAGACAACTGCACATGGCTCTCTCCATGACTCTCTTCCCCTAGAAGCAGTCCGTTGTCAATTAAGTTACAGATTATTTAATTTAATTTCCAAGTGTTGATTATTTTTATTTACATTTTAAACTTATACTTTGAATAGTTTATTAATTTTATTAATAAAATAAAGGCATTGTTAGTAAATGTTTAACAGTAAAAAGAACATACTTATATGATCAAGCATACTGCCCATCAAAATACCTATGATTTTTTTGTCTTAAATGTTTATAAAAAATAAGTAAGAAGAAAGAACATGCTTACATGTTCGAACATACTATCCATCAAAAAACCATAAAAGTTTTTCTTAAATTTTTTAAACAATAAATACCAACAGTAATAATAATTATGAAATAAATTAATAAGTTTTTCTACTGTAATTCATTCATTCACCATCGTAGTAGATCTTATAACCCAACTATTTTCAATACAAATTAATTGATACTGAAAATACTATTGATTATAAATTCAAAATTGTATATATTATTTTTTGTGGCCGTTTAATCATAATTAAACATACATATTTCTATAGCTATGTAGTACACTCCTTATAACGTAAGGATTCCGATGCGGGGTCATACATGTAAATCAGTTCAGTCATTGAGGTGCTACAGTGGAATAAACATCTATACATACACTCTAGAAACATTACACTCCTTTTTGGGTACTTATGTAACAACAAGTTATATATTTTTGGTTGTCACACCATTATTGGGAATGTACAAAAATATTAATGTAAAACTGTATTTATGTTGCAATCAAATGTTTTTGTCTAAGTTTTTAACATAATTAAAATAAATGTAAATAATTTATATATATATATATATAAACAACGGTTATTTATTGTACATTAAAATGTTATATATTATTAATAAATTAACAAACACAAAAATTATAAATTACTATTTCATATGTAATTATTACACATGAATTTTCAACCATGTCATTTTAACAAAAAGGACGACTACTACATGTGGCTATGAAAAAAAGTTTATTTTTAGTTAAATTTTTACATTTTCTCTTGATTATGTCAAATCCAGAAACACTGTGTTTTTTTTTTAAGGGAAACTGACTATTATTATTAATACTTTTTTTTAGATTTAATTTTAATTTTTGTTTGCATTACAATATTTAAATAATAAAGGTAAGAATAGCTACTAAATTTTATCCTTCTCACATCGATTTACTTGCAGGAGGTGAGAGCAGAGCTTCTAATTTTTCACCTCAGGTGCTTTACCTAATGTAAAAATCCTAACCTCATATAAAAAATCTAACCAAAACTTGTGCACTCTTACACACACTACATTTCAAATTAATAGTACAATAATATAGTCTAGACACTGTAGAAAATATTGGCCCATTGATGTCCCATAATAAATATTACTAGCAATTACTATTATTAAATTAGCAAATTAAACTAATAAAAATAAAATTAGCATTAAACTAGCAATTAATTATTATTATTATTATTATTAAATATTACTTGAACAGAATGTTCAAGTAAATTTTTCTATAATATACTTATACTGGTGATAAGTAATTTTCTTTGAGTATGTACACATATAGATTTTTTTTTTTGTGCAAGTTTGGTGTAATGTGAAGTAATTTCTTCCTTTGTGGGACATTTATGTTTTCATTGTCTTAATTCTTTCTTTTTTTTAATAAATGAATAAATTTTATTTATTGAGGTGGAATTATAGTATGCACATAATTAAATTTTTATTTATGTTGATTTATACAAACTTTCCACTTATTAATATTGGGTATATTCTTGTTGGAGTTATTTATTCTTTATAGAAAAGATTGTTAAATTTATATTTGAGACATTTTTAATAATAATCCACATGCAAATGTGTCAAAAGAGTTCTTATTATTGATATTTTATGGTATTTTAGTTCTCCATTACCATCAATATAAAGTAATAATGATAACTTGTGCACCATTTTTGTAAAGCGATTGTAAGTCAGTTTTATTTTTTATATCTCTGACATCAGTCCGAAATTAACTTAGATTTATTTTTATTTTACTAAATTAATGAAATTTTATATTATTTTTGTCTGATTACAATGCAAAAATGATTTCAGTTTAAAAAAAACTATCTGAATTTATGTTTATTATTCAAAACCGAAGCCCTTTTTTTAAAAAAAGCATATTCTGATATAATTGTATTTAAGAATAATTATTAGTGCTTAAGAGGATACACACCCTGAAACAGTAGATTCGACTGATCATTGAAAATTAATAACATCTGAATACATCTACTTAAAATGTTCAGTGAGAGTTGTCCTATTTATATCTCTGCAGTGACATCCATATTAATTATTTTTATTATGCATAAAAAATTATAATACTAATAGTAATAACTAATAATAATAAATGTATAAAACTAAACTAAACTGCCTATTTCCCCAGCAGAAAAATATCAACATAGGAGAGAAATCATATGATACAAAAGAAAAGACAAAACAAAAAAATTTAATTTTCTGGAATTTCAAAATAAATATACTGTTAAAAAAGAATAACAGAATGTGTTTATTTCTTTCATAAAAATATTGATTTCTGTGATTATTGATTCTATCAAATCAAAATGTATTAAATATTCTAAAAATTTTCAACTTAAAAATTTCTTTTACCATAACTTTATAAGTATCATTATTCTGCTATACTCATAGGAAGAACAGGTAAAGAATTATAAAATTTGGGTGCCATTATTCTCCAATGTAGTAATTCATTCCTAGTAGTAAGAGTTATTTAATTTGTAATAATTTACTCACTTGCTCTCTGATATCGTGATGATTCTTTGAACATGGAAAATCATTTATATATTGTTTAGTTATTAATATAACATTAGTTTTATACAATTTCATACAATCAATAGTTAACATTCCTAAACTTTTATACAGAGATTTTATATGCCAGTTTTTTTACATTATTCTCAAAATTAAATTTTATGCAACACATACAAATCGAGTTTTAGTTTTAAAAGCATTACCCCCATACCTTAATGTAATACCAAAGATGAGATTGTGTAGACACAAAATTTGAGAACTTCATTGTTCTCAAATGTACAAATTCTCTGCAATGCTATAAATATATACATTGTTTTCCTAAGCTTACAATTTAAATTCTTAATATTTTTGTCAATTGAAATTCATAAGTATTTTATTTTTGTAACATTAAGCAAACTACAAGCTTTTATACTTTTTAACTCTCCTCATGAATTTTCAAAATAGTTCAGAAAGGTTTTTTCTAGTTTGACAAGAATTACATATATTGAGTCTTTTTAATATTTAAAGCTAGGCAATAATTTGTCATCCAGGTATATATTACTTTTAGACCATTTCTGGCCAGACTATAGACTATGTATTGTCTACAAATACGAAAAGTTTTCCATCTTTGATATCTGACCTACAAAGTTTTATGAAAAACTGTATTGGACCAAGATATATGACTGTCATATTATGGAATTACAGTCATATGGATAGTAACTGAGGAATGTAGAATTTACCAGTATCTGACCTAATAACATTTCTAATCCTAGCTCTCATCTGTCTGGTGTCCAAATATGATGTAAATTTATCATAAAATCCAATCTCTGAACCCGAAGTATTTTATTGTATGTAAGAATACTAAATGAGGTTGAGTCGAAAGTCGGCTATGTCCAAGAAAACTGTCATTGCTTCTATACTGTGTGCAATATATCGTACTCCTCTTTAGTCAGTGCCATTTGAATTCAAAGTACTCAGTTTAAAATCCACACTGATTTCTTGGAACTAACTTGTTTATCTATATATTTTCTAAATTTATTTCTTAATTATTTTTATATTTAAACTATCTATTTCTAATTGTTAACGTATTAATTTCTATTTCATTTCAAATAAATTCTGCACAAGATAATTATGATTCCTTGATAAATATAAGTGCTTATATTTCAAATAATTTCCTGTTAATGCATTTGGGAAGAATAATATACATATAATATCTGTAGTTTATAGGTTAATTTTTTCAGTATAATGAAATTCCCAATTTTATTAATAATATTTCTAAGAAAAACATTCAAAGCAAAAGAAAATACAGTTATGTTGTAAGGTCACACAGTTATGTCTATTTCATATGGCTGGTGACATTAATTCATGAGCCATTTGGTATAATATTATCATAAAAGTTTGTCTTTTAAAATAAAAAATCATTATTTTTAAAATAATTATATTTTTTAAAAATTAAATTCTAAATTAACAAAATAAAAGAAAAAGGGAAAAGGGCCTTTAGGTGAAATTTTTTCTATTTTACCTTAACACTGAATTTGTTAGTTACTGTGAGGAAGTTTTCCAATGTGTAATACTTCACTTCATATTATATTATCTTCTTAAGTATTAGTTTGATTTTAAAATAAGTTTACAGAATTTACTTGGTTTAAGTTATAAAGTTTTATTTCATTCAGTTTTTAGTGTGTTTAGATTGTTTGTGTTCATCATAAAGAAATGTGATTTAAATTTTAATTAAATGACATTATTGAAATATGAAGTGAGATCGAGTCTGTTGCATGATGGGTATTTGTTTGTATTCAAAGATTATGGTCTGAAAGTCTCCCGAAGACATGTACATGTGTTCACGGTGGACAAGAACAGACCAAAAGAGAATTGAAATCAAAAATGAAAAATCAAATGACTGAAGCAACCGGTATGGACTACATGTTACAATTTCATGATCTACACTTCTCTGAGCCTCATCCACCTCCTGCTGATGATGCTACATACTTCTTTTCACTTTTGTGAGTTCACAGTTCAGAGTTGTGTCACGATCATGTCTTGCTGCCATGCAATGCCATTCTATGCCATAAATTTTACTTATTGGATTGCCGCTGAACATCTCACAAGATTCCTCGATATGTGATGCATCTGTTGTAGTGGTAGATAAAAAAGTGTCCTTACTGCCAGCTAGACTCCTAATTTTGCTGTTAATTTATTTTAATAATTAATAGTTGTTACAATTAATTAATGAATTAAGGTAATTTTATTAATATTAGGTTCACGTATTGATTATTTCAGTAGTATAGTTTCGTTTAAAAGAAATTACCTCTAAATAGTTTTAATGGGTTAATGCATGTAATATCTAATGAATTTTTGAACATGTGTACTGGGTATGTTGGTTTGCCTTTGTTATTTAATACTTATAAAATGATTTGTTAAATCTGGAAAATTTAATGTTAATTTATAAATGTATTTAGTGCATTGAAAATTCTAACTATTCAGTGTTGCATATTGTCGTTATAAATCCTTATTTCCTCTCCAGTAGTTAAATCTTAAAATATTTTCAAGAATTTTTAAATGTACATCAGTTAAAAGTACAATTGTTCGAATGCAGATTTGTAGCTTGTAATGGTTTTATTAATTCAGAATAGCTGTATAATATATTAAGTGCTTTGTATTATGTCTATTATTATATGGTTTAAAGTGTTTGTTTTTGCCTGTTTACTTAATATTATAATCTTTCTCCTGTTTATTTGTTTAAAGAAATATTTTGTTAAATTATTGTTATTATGTTTATTTTTTTTTAATTTTGAGTATAAATGTAGTTTCCCAAAAAACTTTTTCCTTTGTGACATGTTATTACATGTCTTGCAAACTGTGGGGATGATAAAATTAAGTTTTATACAGTTTTAAATGTTGTTCTTTACTGCCTTAATTTTATGGAAAGCAATTTGTTTAAAGAAATTGGTAAAAATATTAATTTTTATATGGAAAATTATACATACAATTACTTTTCATTTTTACCCTTACCTCTCAGTAATGTAATTACACTGTTCTATAACTTTAAAAAGAATAATTAATGTTTAAGAACAGATTTATTTAACATCATTTAAATATTTTACAGAATTTTCTTGATTGCTGATTTAAATATTATAGCCATTTAGAAAAATTTGCATTTGAGCGCTTGATAAAGAAGTTTTTTTTTTAGTTTACCATGTGTTTTAATACGCAGCAAAGAAAAATTTTTTTTTAAATGTTGAGGTGAAAAAATCCATTAGAGAATACAGTTGTTTCATAATGGCCCATAACAAAAGACCTGTACAAATAAGGTCTCTCAAAAAGTTTCACATATTTGAAGCAATTCTATTATTTTTTTAACAAGTGGATGAAATTTCTAGAATCCTATAAAGTGGTTATCCTATGAGATTACCAAACTAAGTAAATATTATAGTAGTATTATTAAAATTACTATATATGATTACAAATACTGTTTGTGGTAGTATGTGTAAGTGGCTAACAATGGCTGGGACTGAGCATCTCCCAGGATAAGGAGATTCCCTTCTACAAATACCAACAATCTCTAGAGGGCAGGGCACCCTTTTGCTCATCCATTTAGGAATAAGAAACTATTCCTAAACATGGATGAAACCAAAAGTTTAATGGCATAGGATGCAGAAAGCAAAGGGGAAACCGCTGCATTAAAGACCTTTGTGTATCTCTAGTCTCATTGGAATATGCCCTAAGTACGGGAGTTTCTGAGAAGAAATTGTCCGGAATAATATACCCAAAATCAAATCCGGTGGACACTATCAAGAATGGGAGAAGTTATTTAGAATTGAAGGACGATGCTCAGGACCAATAGAAGTGGAGAGCATCCAATTGAATATCATAAGACATATCTACAAGAGAGAGAGAAAGCGAGAAATTATTAAAATTAATGTGCAAAATGTATTATGCCCCTTATTTGTGAATAAAATAAAACAATAAAATGTAAAATGTCTTAAAATTGACTAAATGTAATTTATCGGTCAAGTTTCTATCAGAACCACGCAAGAGCCTTTTCAAAGCAACCTCATTTCTGTCCAAAACTTAATGTGTAAAGAGCAAAAAAGATCCTTTACAGGGTACTAGAGTTTAAACTAGGGTTTACTTTACAGGGTACTAGAATGAAATTTCTTTTTAATTCTCCATCATGTTGAAATTGCCTATCAGAAAAAATAAAAAAATGTTCTTAAATACACTTAAACATTAGGTTTTTAATAATCCCTAAATAAAGTTTTGGAAAATTGAAAGTACACTAAGGGAAACCAGGTAAGAATGGGTTATTATATGTATAATTTGCTGTAATTCTTATAAATAAGTTGCAATTCTGAAGGATAACACAGGAAAGAACAAGGTTTTTATACCGTAAAACTTAATTTTTTAATCATATGATTTGTAAAATAACATTTCAAAGATAAACTTTGCCTTTAATGATGCTTGCTTAGTTATCATGGTACTATTTATAATGGTGATAATGCTGCTGTTTTAAAATTCTAATACCTTAAAAAACTTTTGTAACATTCAGTTTAATTCTTTATTTAATGAAACTTTTGTTATGAGGATTGTTTTTTAATTTTTGAAAAATCTCAGAGCATGTCCGAGTAGTTTTATGTACTAATTTTATTATATAAAATTTACTGATTGTTGATTTCTTTGAGTTAGATTTTGTTTCTTATGCAATTTAGAAAATGTCTTAGGTAATCACTTTGTTTTCATTAATTTTTTCATGATGAAACTATGTCATGCAAATTTGTTTTGATTATGTAATATCTCTAATTTTTCATACAATTTAATTTTCGTGTATTTATGAAAAGATTTTGATCGGTTTTTTAAGGCATTGGCTACTAGGTCCATTAGCTTGTAGCTAGGGCTATTAGCTTGTGACACAAATAAATCACTTTAAAAAAAAAAATCTGAATGTAAAGGACCTTGTGCAGTGTCAGATAGTATCAAACAAATATTAAAAAACTCAAGGTTTTACATGCCCCTTATGTAAATAAAATAATACAATAAAATGTAAAATGTCTTAAAATTGACTAAATTTAATTTATCAATCAAGTTTTCTATCAGAACTACGCAAGGGCCTATTCAAAGCAACCTCATTTCTGTCCAAAAACTTAATGTGTAAAGAGCAAAATAGATTCTTTCTTTACAGAGTCCCAGCTTAAGCTTGTGGTGAATGGTTAAGTTTGTGTGTGTGTGTGTTTATTGAAATTAATATTTCTATGATTCATACTATATCTCTATTGTTAGATTATATTTTAAATTCTAACAATATAAACTACCTAGTACGTATTGAGTTAAGACATATCTCATCTTCTTAGATTTGAGTGCCATCTAAAGAAAAAATTTTCTGAAAACCCGACTTAATTTTTTTAGAAATAATAATTTGAATTAAAAAAAAAGTTGTTTACTAGTATTTTAAAGCTAATTTCAGTTTTAAAGACATAAATAAATATGACACTGTTGGCCTCCTGAATGAATGTATGTTCTGTGGGGCCACACTACAGCCACATAATGCTAACTAGATGTAAGATTTAGTAATAGTAATTAATCAATGTTATTTTATTTGCAATATAATTAGTTTATTATCTGAAGCATTGTTTCTTTTAAAATCAATTTATGTTTTATAAATTTAAAAATAGAGTACAGTAATTTATTATAGAATATAGTAAGTTATCAATTACAACCAATGTTTACATGTGTACACTATCAAATGATATATTTAATATAAAATTATGTTAAAAGGTATGAACATGACATTATGTAGTAATTATAAAAAATTTGCTAAACTAACATGTACACAAGCACATACACAACAGAACACTTTTTACACACACAAAAATGAATGCACAAAAATGACATATGAAAAATATTATGTACACTACGAATATAGAAATAATATATAGAAAAATAAAATGCATTTTATAGAAAAAAAAATCACATTATATGGCTGAAAACGCTCAAAAGCATAAATCGGAATTGTCAGGACACATTTTGCAAAAATTTATTACAAAAATGTTTTTTCTTTAGAACACTGATGACACTTTTTCCAGAGCACAGTCTTTTCCAACATCACTTTCCCGTGAAGTAACAATCTCAAATATGACACATGACAATCTCGTATTATATGATATTTTCTCCATTTGTGATTCATTTCTGGAAGCAATTCTTCAATTACTCCAAGTCAAAAATCAAAAATGATAAATTGTTCAGTTGTTGATTTTTGATACAATTTTCATGAGTTCAGCATCATCATTTCAATTATATGGATCCCCACCACCTAATCGTATTCTGGCACTCAGATAATGTGCAAGCATTTGATCTTGGTGGTCTATACCAGACAAATGCTTATTGTATTGCACTATAGGGTTTAACTTTTTTCTGCCCTCTTCTGTTTGTGGTCTCAGCATATTCGTTTTTGAATTTGGTTGTTATGTATAAAACATATTTATCTTGCCATTTTCCTACAATTACCTCCTTTGAAGGTTGTATTTCAGATTTCTTACATTCAAATTAGATTTTACAACTTCTTTTGGCATAGCTTTTCGATTACCTTTAAGAGTGCCAATAGTGTAAGTTTTTAATTTTAATAATTTCTTTGATACATCATAAGAATTATTTAATTGTCCATATAAAGTCCAAGTTATATAATTGTCCAATGTTTATTTTTTCTTTCATTAACTATGAAACAACTTTAGACGCCTTTCAACTAGGTCATCTGTAACATTTAATAAAATGAATTGAATTATGACTGTGGATAAGAATCAATCATGATAAAGGAAGGTAAGATATATGTCTTATTTCAATATTCTGTACTAGGTGGTTTATATTGATAGAATTAAAATGTGTGAGATGGGATAGTTATGAATCTCATTTTGTTGAATCTCAAGTATGTTGATTTGGTATGCTTTCATATCTTTAAAAAAATTTCATGTTGTGATTAATGTATTTGTATGAACTGTATATAATTTTTCTGTATATACAAATAGATATTAACCATAAATTTTATGTTTTACCTATAGCACAT
>JAAAKQ030137735.1:2648-13313 GCA_010016005.3 Zanna intricata | reverse complement strand
AGATCATGGATACCGGTATTCTTTGGTGGATTTCAATTAACCACACTTCTCAGGAGTGGTCGACCTGAAATTGTACATGATTACACTTCATTCACATTCATACATATTATCTTCATTCATCCTCTGAAGTAATACTTTATGGTAGTTCCAAACGCTAAACAGAAAAAATAAAAAGATCCCCAAGGCAAGCCATTTTTAATCATTAATTATTATTAATATTTAAAAGTATAAATAAATAAAAGTATTGTTGCAGTAAGTTACAATAAATAAGTAACTTGGATCTTCACCTCAGGGAGTAAAACATTTACTTTAAACAGAGTTACTTTCTTTGCTATTAATGATGTTTATCATTGCAGTATTATTGATTAAATTTGAATAGAATCCGAATTTCAAAGCACACATTTTTCAAAGGTCTAAATTTTTTGTACTAAAAACAGCTGATTATAAAAATTTCTTCAAAGTAATAAGTTTTGTTTTTAAAATAATGAAAGTTGATTTTTGTTTTGTTTTTAATAAACTTTATTACATTAATTTTCTAGAATTAAATCCTGTGCAAGTTTTTATAATAAAATCTACACATTTATTAGTCATTTAACAAAGTTATTGCACTTCAAATCTAAAAGAAGTGTGTTTTCTGTCATTGAATTATTGTTTTACATTGTACATCATGAAAACTACAATAGATGCAATTTTGGAACTTGTTACATTCAATTTTTCAGGTCAACAAACATAAGAAACAATTAGGTTTATCCCCTTATACAATGCATTAAATTTTTAGTATGACCTCTGGGTGAAATTTTTTGCTAGTCGTTATTCTACAAGAAAGCATTTTAGGACATATGTTCGTATGAAATATTTTCATTATGTCAAGCTCTAGAATCAGTTCCCAAACTATTTCCCTGTACTTCTGAATCACTTTGTATGCCATGAAGGAAATATTGATTTGCTTAATACTAAATGTAGATAATCTATTAAATTATTTCTAAATTGGTAAAATTTCAAACAAAACATTTTTCTTTAGTAATGTGGTTAACTGAATAAATTAAAGTAAATAATTTTTTGTTTTATTTTTTGATTGTTTTTAAATATAAAAAATAAATTAAAGTAGTAATATGTTTATAGAAAAATTTGTAGAAATTTGATCTATTTAAAGTGCACATTATAGCACATAATTTTATTTATGGTATACATCATAAATTAAAATAGAATCAGTTTTTACATTTTTCATATATACTTGTACGTTAATAAAAAAGGAAGTATTGTATTTCAACTAAAGTAATGAATTGTTAAGTAACTTGTTTTGCTATTTCACTTGATCTTTTTGATAGTCCTTTTTCCATGTTCTTTTATTCCTGAAAGAAAGAAAAATACAGTCTTACAAGTAAAAATTTAAAAATTCATTCATAAAATAACACACGCGTATAATTACTTCTGTTTGTGATTGAGAGTGACCGTTAGTAAATTCAGAAGCACTGTAATACTTGTGATCAAATATCACATATTCGATTCATATGTCAATAATTGCAAATGATAATTTAACTAGAAGATAAAAAATCCAAGACAGCTTTTCAGTTTTTTTTCAGCTTAATTTATTTGGAATAACTGCAAAGAAGAAAGAAATAATTTAAGCTATTCAATAGATATTTCAAAATATAACATCAAATGTTAAACAAACATGAAGTGAATGATGATTCATTTACTGATTATTTAAATAATTAATATGCAGTAAAAATTCTAACAAATCATTTGCCACTTCAGATCACATTTGATTTAGCTTACAAACTTATATCATTCTATTATCAGAGAAAATAAGTACAACAGAAACTTTTATTAAACTCACATTTTTAAGAATTAAAATCTTTTTTATTTCTCAGACTTCATAAATTCAATATTATCACTCTTACATAAAAAATTATAAATCCACTTACCAACAAATATTTATATAAGTTTACATCCCAGTGCTTTCGGAAAATTATTTCATCTTCAGGGACGTACCGTAACTAATTATATATATAATAATATTACTTAGATAAAGAGAAAATATTTGCATAAATATAACAATTGATCATCAATTATTAAATACCAAGTAATACGTATTGCCAGTGTAATGCATGTACGCATATGTAATGCGTATTGTCAGTGTGGTAGTCAGAATTGTTATGTTTATTATAAGAAAATCAGTTTGGCCAATACAAAAATTAATAATTATTGTTTAAAACTTGCCTGAATAAAATATTCTTTTCAAGTTTGGTTTGCTCATTTATCAGTTTATTATTATTTAAGTATATATGAAATTTTTCTAAATTATTTGTTTATATATGTTATTGGAGTAATCAAGGATATTAATAAAATTGTTAGGGTCATAATTATGATTTAGACTACCAATCATAAATGAGCAAACAAAGTTTGAAAATTATATTTTATTCAGGCAAGTTTTAAACAATAATTATTAATTCTTATGTTGACCAAACTGATTCTCTTATAATAAGCATAACAACTGTGATTACTGTACCAACAAGGCGCATTATATATGACTTGATTTTTAATAATGACGATCAATTGTTACATTTATACAAATATGTTTTATTTATCTAACTCATTTAATATGTGAAGTAATATTATTATTTATGTAAAATTAGTTACAATACATCTCTGAAGATGAAATAATTTTCCGAAAGCGCTAGGATGTAAATTTATAAAGTTATTTATTGATAAATGGATTTATATTTATAAGGTTTTATATAATACATTTACCAATAGGTAATGTTAAAAAAAATTAATCTAAATGATCATTCTTGTTTATTTATAACAAAGTATCCTGCCTTGATTCGACTCAATTTTTTTTTTTAAATCAGAATTTTTATCAAATAAAGGTACAAATTAAAAATTACTGAAATAATAAATTAAACAATAAGATAAGAGTAAATATTAATTCATTAAGTATAAAAATTTAGATGAAACAAAAAGAAACATATTGAAAATGAATGTTCGATAAATGGAAAAAGAAATTTATCTTGATCACTGAATACTACAGGGCACTCTACAAAAAGAAGGCATTAACTGACAAATAAAACAATTTCTTAAACCCATGATTAATAAAGAATTGTTTACTGATGTAAAATAGATTTCCTCAAAGGTACTGAAAAAGAAAAAAATGAATCAGAAGAACTAAGTAAGATAATAAATATTGAATAATTTTTCCAATCAATGGGAAAGACGTCTTTTCAAAATGGGGTGTTGTGTATAAAATATGTATTTTCCTTGGGAAATGAAGCACCTGAAGCACATACACAACAGTTATATGTGGAAGGCACAGGAAATTTTCCTCTAGAAATAATTTTTATACTAAATATCAAGAAGTATTGGTGAATTTTCATTCACTAAATGCTTAAAAAAAAAAAAAAAAATGGAAGCAAGTTGTTATTTACAGCAAAATAGAATATCTTGTCATAAAAATTACCTTCCTTGAAGTTCTAATAGATCAAATTCTTGGAAACAAATAATAAATTAATATTATAAATAACTGGTAGGTTAGTAGTTGGGGTTATTACTGATCAGAAGGGGAATTTCTTGTTCATAGAATTCAAAAATTATGTACAAGTTTATATACTCATATTACACTTTTTAACGAACTGACTGAATCATTTACTTGTTTATTGTAATCGGTAAGGATAACAAAGATGATTTCTTGTAGAGGTAAAAAACTTAAGGTTAAAAATTATTATGTATGAAGTTTTGAACTGAATTCAAGATTAAAATAATCTCTTTTAAGTATTAGAGTTATTATCTGAACAAAATTTCAATCTTTTTATAATTAATTAATATTTAATCTTGAAAAAATAAACAACAGTGTAAATTAAAAATAATTTATAAATGAAAAAAATCAAGAAAAAATGAAATGTATGCTGTTTCCACTTACTTTTCTTATAACTGGAAAATAATCTTGCTACAGCAAAATAAAACCCTGTACTCAGATTACAAATTAAAAGACACAGTGCTATTTTTTCACCAGACATTGTTTCAAAAATTAAATAGACCCAGTTTTCATTTACTATACCTGACCATAAAAAACTGCAATCATATTTAGACAATCATATAATTAAGACATTTAATTGTAAATTGAAGGAAAAAATTATAAATACAATTAATTAATAAATAAATAAAGCCTTGATGATAATTTATTATGTATTTTATGGCTGGTAATTTCTATTTCAAATATTTTTTAGACATGTTAAACAATAACATTTAAATACTAATTTATAGAAAGTATATTTAACTTAGTATAAGTATATCTAGAATTTGTATTTTCTATTAAAAAGTACATATGTTTTGTATTGTATTTCTTTACCAATAAAATTATTTAAATTTTTTTTATTATAACTTTTTTTTTAATTTCATTTTTCTGTTCTATAATTTAAATATTATATTTTTTTCTAAAATTTATTTTTGTAACTTTATTGACTCAGATTAAATAATAAAAATATTAATTTTAAAATAATAACTAATAATAATAATCATCAGACTAATTAGTAAGTAATAATTAATTATATATAAATTACATCTTGGCAATTTATAGATTATAAGCTAAGATAAAATTAAAGATATTTTAACTTTGATAACTAACTCGTATGCAATTTAAATCAATCCTGTCTCAAAATTAAGACAGGATTGATTTAAATTGCATACTGTAGGATTGGCAGTGGTCTCTAAAGAACTTATAATCACATTCCGGTTATTAATGAGGTAAGTTATGATGGAGATATACATGTTACATGAGCTCATAACTATCATGAAAACAAATTACAAATACAGATAGCATTGCTCTGAAACTGTCAATGGTGTAAATAATGTTTAATGAAATTAAACATTAATCATAATTATGATTAATGAAATTTAACTCATAAAAGAGTTCAGGTGGGCTGGATCCATTATAGGGTGGAGGCGTGAGGGGAGGAAGCCAAATGTTTCAAATGTTGGGATAGTGATCACGTGGTGCAGTTGCCCCAACAGAATGAGCCTTTGTTTCAACTGTGGTGAGGAAGGGCACCAGGCTAAGGACTGTCGAAGTGCAAGTAAATGTCTGGTGTATGGAGATTTAAGTCATAGAAGGATTATAAGAAAATTGATTGTGTACTTAAGAAAAAGGTATCCAAAGAATGAACATAATACAGAATGAACATATCTCACTTGTAATGAAGGGTTATCTTACATGTTTTGCGTTGTAACTGTTATTTTGTGATGTGTCAGGTTGTGATTTTTATGTTTATGTTCGTTTTTAGTGTTATGATTGTTTTTTGTTTGCAGCTGTTAGCCAATAGGGTTGTGTTGTTAGTGTAAGGTTTTTGTTGTACCAGTAATTTAAAAAAAAATAAATTCAGTGTTGTAGTGTTATGTCGTTGAGTTGTGTTGTGCTATATCAGTGTTGTATTTCTTCGTGTTCCTGTTTTATGTGGTTCAATCTCTCGTTACAGTTAGAGTTTTGGAGCCTGCACACCCTAATGTTATGCCTAATGGTGGTTTCAGAGTGCTTAGGAGTACTTCTTACAGGGTGGTTTTATTCAAAATTCTACTGACGGCGGTCGGATAAGACCATCAGCAGCTCTGTGTGGAAGTGCATTTCCACTTTCTAAAAAAAAAAGGTCTTGGCTCTTGGTACTTTATGGAGGAGTCAGTGTGGACCCTAGGTTTGAAAGTTTGAAGACTCCTAGTGTATGTTATTGCGAGATGATAACAGAATTTTTGTAGCCTCAGTCGGAAGCCGTGGCTTTGATGTTGATGAGATTTTCTTGACTCCACATGTTATGCAGTATGCAAAACTATTGAGTGGTTATGAAAGATTTCAGGGCTGATTTCATTCAACTGTGATTGCAATTGGTCACCAAGATCAAGCGATCTTACACATTGTGACTTTTATCTCTGGAGTATTTTTGAAGACCAAGGTTTACAGCCAATGCATACTAACTGTTACTGAACTTAAGAAGAAATCTGATGAGTTATCGCAACAATTGAGCCACAAATCTGTGAACATGTGATTGCAAATTTTGTTAAAAGATTGTATGACTGTCATATGAGATGAGAAAATCATTTACTGGATATTATTTTCCATATTTAATTGCACTGTGTAATATGAATGAAAATATTCTTATTCAATAGTTTGTATATTATGCAGAAATCTTTATAAGAATTTCTGTTTATTACTTAGTTAAATATATTACTCTGCACATAATATTTATATTCTAAGGTAGGGAAAGTATTATTCTTTTGACCTTGATAAGCATTTGTGTGAAGGTTTTAGTATGATAACTCATAACATCATATCCTGAATGATATAATGAAAATTTCCAATGAAATAATGAATAGGAGAATTCCTCCTTGCATCTGGTATATGTAAAGTTTTATGACAACCTTCACCATGTTTTTAAGTTATAAAACTTATTAGGTAAATCACAATCCTTCCCTCCCAACCATTATTTCATCCTTTTAATGTAAATAATACTATATAAACTGTAAATAATCATAAAGGAAAATTTTTTTATATGAATCTTCATGTCTTCTACTATTTAAACATTTTCGTATTTCCATATAAATAAGATTATGAGTTACTGTCAGATAACTTATTTTACATCAAAGAGTATATGAATTGCTTTCAAAACATTATTAGAGAAAACTAAAAGTACAAAATTAGTCATTGAGCATTTAAAGAAGCTGCTACTCTGCGTAACAATATGTTTATCAGAATCTGAATTGCTTAACATTTTTATAGATATTTATTTTAATGAATTGTGTTTACTACATAGAACATTAAAAATTAAACTTTTTAATATACATCATGAAATAACAAAAATATGTAATTTTGTATTCTTTTTGTAATGAATTGAGTGTCTACATACAAGTACATTGAATTAGCAGATATTTGTGGAAAATGTGTTTATATTTTTTACCGGAACAAAGACATGCAGTTTTTGGATACTCTGAATACCAATACTGATTTTTACTATTTGAAGATGAAAACAATTTTTATAGAAATTAAATCTTTTTATGTTTATATTTACATTACTAAATGTAAATTAGAGATGCAGTTGTAGTTTTTTTTGTTGCACTAACATTTGGCAATGCATTGATTCAAACTAGCTTCTGATAGTGTATTTTTTAAATTTTTTAATGAAATACCACCTAAAGTATCAGAACTTTTAATGTCAACATATTTACCAATGCACTCATTTCTCTGATTTTAGAAAATATTTTAAATAGTATAGATAACAAAAAGATTCTAATTTTAATCTTTTTGCAATTGCAGTAAAGCATTCAATGTCGTTACACATTTTTTGACAATGAATTATCTTAGTTTTATCAGAGGAGCTGCTTTTACAATTGGTGCAAGTCATGCCTTACCAAACAAAAACGGGTAGTTGAAATTTCATATGTTGATATGAGTACACATGTAAAATGCAAGTCCACTTACTGATTAATATGTAGAACACAAGGGGGTTAGAGAAGTGTTCTCAGTCAGTTATTTTCTTATTGTTTATTAATGAATTGCCTCAAAATCATAATCCAATTATTATTCACAATACTTTGGTTTACATGAAAGGTTCTTATTATGCTTCTGATATTACTTTTAACAAATTACCGAACTATTTAAAAAATATTAAATACTAAATGAAAAAACTATATCTATAAAAACCGACATACCAGGCACTGTATATGATATCAAAACTTAAAAGTAGCATTAAACACAATCTTGTATTAATTCCATTGAGATCTGCAATAAACAAATGTATAAATACCAAAACTGATGGTATTGTATGAATACCATGATTAAGCCACGGATCAATAATTTTATCTAGTACAGATGGATAAAGACGTTCTCTATCATACGCGTAAACGATCCAAAATGTGACATCAGCACACTACAAAGAAAACAAAAACAAATAATAGTCTTTCTTCTATAAACCAAATTAACAGGTTTTTTTTTTTTTATTTGTACAAATAACCTACTTTATTTCACAAATATAACGTAGAAAGTTCTGTTTGGGTATCTCAGAGAAATAGGCAATTTAGAAAAAATGATGATAAGACAGAGATAGGTAACACTGAATAACTTACATAACCAATCAGCCAATACATTCCCATTTATTGAACTGCTCATTGTTACCCTCTTCACAAATGACACAACTATATTGTTATCTGAAGAAAATTATTTGAAAGGATTTAAAAATTCTACATTAGCAATAAAAAACCTACTCACTGGATTGGGTTGTATCCTCTAACTTTAAAAATAGTTAAAACAATTACATTATGCTTCTCAATTAGTCTTAACATTGCTGATTATATGGATAGAATTCCCGTTAGTAATGTTAGTATTTTTATTAGGAGTTTTATCTTTATTGTTTTATGACAATTTAATAAAAAGGATATAAAGCAATAAAGGTAAAAACATATTCAGCACCATTCTAATTCTGAAACAACTGGAATGGTGCTGAATATACTTTTACCATCAAAATGTTTCAATTTGTTTGCATGAGTGATTTTACACTTGTTTTACTACATCAAAGTAATCCTTTATTCAGGCATCTTGCTCTTTCTATGAATGTGATTTCCCATGTTTTTTTTTATATTTTTTTAAAATTTTTTCTTGGTTTTTTTTGTTATTGGTACTTTATTTCTTTTTTCTTACTTAATATTATTTCTTTCTAATTTTTATTTACTTTTTCCTTTCTTTTTTTACGTAAAATTGTTTTTTTTTTACTTTTATTTTTTGTTATTGGTACTTTGTTCCTTTTTTTTTACTTAAGACTGTTTATTTATTTTTTTTTTTGCATTTTTTTTTCATTTTTGAGGGCGAAAAACACTTGTGTGTTTTCATTTCTCAGAATAAAATAAATAAAAGGAAAACAGATAATTAAAACTACATAAAAAAACTAAACAAACAAAAACCTACAACTAATATCATAACTCATATACCAAATTATAACAATAAAAAGAAGAAAAAAGAAATCTAAATCATATTAAAAAACTAAAACATTACAAACAAAAGCTAAAAGTTATAACTAGTAACAAAAATATCACAAAAAATGTACAAATAAAATCACAGTCGGAATAATAATAAGATAAATAAATTAAAACAAAAAAAGATATAAAATATAAATAAACATATAAAATCCAAGAAAGTCTGAGAGGAGAATAAAGAGACCCTTTTTCGGATAACAAAAACATTAAAGAAAACAAAGTTAAAAAACTAGTAAAAACTGTATTAAATTTTATGTAACAAACCGATCAATCGGAGAAATAACAACACCTGGTTTAAAACCTCCTAGTATCTCAAATACCCAGGATTTGATGGATGTTTCTGGGTAATTTAAATTTATGAGATAAGGCCGCATAACATATGCAATCCACAAGGATGTGACGCATTTTACACACCATTTGCATTTTACACACCATTTTGCACACCAGTTGCATTTTACACACCATCATTAGTTTAATTTTGATCTCACAATGGTGTTCCAACAACATGTGCAATAAAATTATGAGAGTTGCAGTTAAACCAGGAACCCATTGATCATCTAATATGACAACAATTCTGTGAATGAATGCTTGCAAAGATAAATTAATATAATAAGTTCATTAAAAATTTCCATATATCAGATGAAACCAAGTTTTATCTGAATAGCTACGTCAATAAGCAAAATTTTCTTTTCTATTCTCAGCGAAACAGTCCCTTAAACTTTTGAAGATAGAATGGGTTTTTGACTACAATTACTGCTGTTTATGTCAACGTACTAGAAAATGTTGTTGCACAATTTCACAAATGATTTCAACAAGATGGATCATCTTACAAAACACTATGTACAACAGCTGTATACATATTGCTTAATTACCATGTCATCAAGCAATATTATTTTTTTTGATATTGCTTGATGACATGGTTATCAAGCAATATAAAAAAAAAGATAGTTACATTTTTTGACTTCCAAGATCTCCCGGCCTAACCTTTGATTACTTTTTATTGGATTACCATACAAGCAAAGTATATTATAATCAACTTACTATAACAGAATAGCTAAAAGCCAATAAGAGCTTCAAGGAAATCACCAACATTCCTGTTGGTGACACTGCATCGAACAATGCAAAATGTAACTCTGTGATTGCAGGAATATCTGTGCAGAAATGTAATTCATCTCTACGATGTCATTTGCAAAAAATAAATTTTAGATATGTTTTTCTCAAATGACATACTTTGAATTATTAAATTACACGAATAAATTTATTATCAAACATAGCTTTATAAAACATAATTATTTCTCAAAATTTCCTGTTTCCTTGAGAGATAATGTAGTCTTGGGTATGAGTACATATATTATTAATATATATTATTAAATGCGAGCACTTATTCTGTTCATTAATATCTGAAACTGAGAAATGTAAACATTAAACTATAGAGAGCAACCAGTAAAAAATAATGAATATGAGAAAATACAAAGAAATAGCAACAATAAAAATGTAAACTAAATAAAAAATGTTAGATATTTTTATTACAGTAGTTGATTAGTTGAATTATATTTTTCTATAAAGTTTATACAAAAGATTTTGTAAATGTTTCAACAAACAATTGTAGAAAATTGAAAAATAAATATAAGAATTGTCTTGTGTACAGATTTATGG
>JAAAKQ030137724.1:0-13314 GCA_010016005.3 Zanna intricata | reverse complement strand
ACCACACCAAAACCCCCCCGAAGGAGGGGGCTGGGAGGGGGACCCGCCCCCCCCCCCCGGGACCCCCCCCCGGGGGGGGGGGGGGGAGGGGCACCTGTGCATTTTTTAATGCACACTCTGCCCTTTTAGTTAGGAGTAGGTAGGGAAGGGCAGCCTTTTGGAGAGGAAGGTGTTGGCCTCTCACAAGCGAGAAGTTGGCATGCTCCAATGATCCCAATAGGACCCCGATGGGGGCTTCGCTGCGGAAGCCCAAGTGGGAAGGGCAGTAGGACTGGGGAATCTGCTGCCACGTCCCCAGGGTGGCTGATGTTATGCCGAACAGCGATTCCGGTCACCCCTGGGATTAAGGGGGAGATATTTTAGTGGGTGCAACTCCCACACTGTTATCTGCGCGGGCAGATTTCAGCCGTTAGGGGGCTTTTTTCTCCTCCTACGTAAAACAAAAAAAAAAAAAAATATATATATATATATATACATGTATATATATTTAAAATATCAACCCAAGTACAGAAAAATTGAAATAGGATTACTTACCTTATTTCATTACATAAGTAGAATTGCTTTTGGCACTTAATTCTCATCATCAGCTGCATTACATTTAAATACATATTTCAAAAACCATTATAAACTTGTAATATATAATATCATATCATTTAGATCTATAATATTAAATGATATGATATTTTGCGAGTTTATGATGATTTTTAAAATATATATATATATATATATATATATGTATGTGTGTATGTATGTAATGCAGCTGATGATGCAAATTAAGTTTGCAAAAGCACTTCTACTTATATAATGAAATAAGGTAAGTAATCCTATTTCAATTAATCTGTACTTGGGTTGATCTATTAAAAATAAATTGATTTGTATTGATACAGAGGAGAGCGGTTCATAAAAGAATTGATTTTAAAAAAAACATATATATATATATGTTATATATTAATAACTTGATAGACAAGTTATTAATATATTTGTCTATCTTTACTGCTTCTTATGTCTTATTGCATCAGTGACAGATGACTGCAGAGTGTCTGTTACCTCAATAGGAATTGTTTTTCAAACTCAACTTGCACTGGAACAGTTTGGTTTCATTATACTGAGTGTTTATAACATTTAAAAAAATCTTAAGATGGTTCCCCCCCATTGAAATAAAGAAAAACTTTCTATCAACATATGTTTGGAAATGCTTAATTCACCAACTATCAGCCATTTTGAATTTTTTTTAAATATATATTTTTCATAAATATGATTGTATTGAGCTGAAATTTTGTATGCTGTTATCGCCCGAACTGAAAATAAATATAGTATACAAGTTTAAGAAAAAAGAACCTAAAACCTTAAAGTATATTAATTTTAAAATAATAAATAAAATAAAAACTTAAAAATTAATTTAAGTAAAAACTTACTACTAATATCACAGAAAAGTAAAAATCTAAAAATTACCAATAGATTAAAAATAAAATATTATTTAAAACCTAAAACTAATAACAAAAACAAAATATCACTAAAACTTAAAACTAATATCACAGCAATCTTATAACTATTATCCCAGTCATCATCCCAAAAGTAAAACAAAAAATCGGTCCAAAAAATAAAATTACTTAAAACATAAAATACTCAACAAAATCCGTGAGGGGTGTAAAGGGCTCCCTGGATAACAAAAATAAATCACGACTACATAAATATTAAGTCATATCAAACATATTTATACTTTGTAGGAATACGAGTACCATTTGCATATCATTGCCTAGGATGCGGCGAAGGTTTCCCACTAATTTTCATTGACTGCATAACATACGCAATCTATTAAGGTATGATGCACACTTAGTTGGTTGTTGCATATTACACAGAGTGGTGCATTTTCTCCTGAATAAGGTACCTGTGGGTAGCTCTCATATGTCCTATCCGCAATTGACAAAGGACCACTTCCTCCCGACGAATTTTTCTGCAGGAGGAATCCTATGGCAACACAGAATTTTTAATATCACAGCTTGTTATCAACTGTAGCCATCCAGCAATCTTGCTACTTTGCGTGAAAGTGAGTTTTATATTGTTTATAAAGTCGCATGTAGTAACACGGGTAGTAAAAGATGGTTGACTACAAACGTCCTTAGCTGCGGAATCTGCACATTCATTTCCTGGAATCCCCACATGGCTAGGGATCCAGCAGAAACTCACATGTGTTGCGACTGTTCAACTCAGAGATTGCGTTATAAATTTCTAGGATGATAGGATGTCTGGGATAAAAACTTTTCTAGGGCTTGGAGAGCGCTGCATGAGTCACTAAAAATAAGGATATTTCAATAGATAGGGTTAAGAGCCTTATTTATTGCATGTAGTTCTCAGCAGTAAATACACTTGTGATACTGGGTACGTCAAACATATGTTCTATTATCGACAATAAATGTGCAACCAACGGTATCATTGTTTTGATCCATCTGTGTATATTATTGTGTCAGGGTTTATATTGGAAACAATATGGTGAAAGCATTGCTTAAAAAAGATAGGTGGTGTTGATTGCTTCTTGTATGTGGTAAGATCAAAAATAAAATTTATATGGCTGATTCTCTACTGGGGTATGAACATTGATACGCTGGAAAAACGGAAGGTGTGTCATTTTTTTAAATATTTAGTAAACGTCTGGCACATACACCCATAGGTGCAGTATAACGTGGGTGATCTTAATAACTTTGAAAATTAGGATTCGAAAAAACTGTGGTAAAAGCTGGATGATTCGGTTGCCCTTTAAGACGGGACCAATAAGATGCTAGAAGTTGATCACGTTTATCCCAAAGTGACGGTTCATCACACTTTACAAGTATGCTAGTAACAAGGCTTGATCTAAAAGTCCCTGTAGCAAGACGAAGAAAAGAATGGTGTACGGCATCTAACATCTTCAAAACATTATTTCGAGCAGAAGAGTAGGCGATACAGCCGTAATGAATTAAGGAATAATAAAAATGCAACATACATGATCTATCGGCACCTCAATTTATATTGCTAAGAACTTGTGGCATATCTAGCAGTTTGGAACATTTCGATTTTAATTGTTTGATGTCATTACCCACGTAAGACAGCTATCAAAAACTAAACCTAGAAACCTGATGTCAGTAGAAACAGCAATCAGCTCTCCGTTGAGAGATACTTGCGGAATGGAAGGGTCCTGAAGTTGAGAAAAGATTATACATTTACTTTTCTCGGGTGAAAAGGTGAAGCCTGTAACCCTGGACCAAGCTTCAAGGCGATATTGTGTTCTGTAGTAATCTCTCTGCTGTGGCTATTGAGCGGGACATAGTATATATAGCAAAATCATCAACGAATAACGAACATGAAACTGGTGGCTGTACATATTTAGTAACGTTGTTGATGGCTATGGAAAAAAAGGTAGCAACGTTTGCTTGAGGCTCTCCATTCTCCAAGATGACACATTCAATAGAGAATCTCTAACCCGAACCCAGAATGTTCAGTCATTCAAGAAACTCTTAATAAATTCACTTATATTACCCTTGATTCCCTATTCTTTAAGGGTGTTGAGAATATCGCGCCACCAGGCAGTATCATACGTTTTTTTAATATCGAAAAACACAGTGGGTGAAGCGCTGGCGGAGAAGGAAAGTGTTTTGGATAGCTAATTCCAATGACACTAAATGGTCAATGGAAGACCGTCCTTGTCGGAAACCACACTGTTCTGGAGATAAATAGCCATGTCTCTCAAAATACCACGCAAGTCTGTGGTTCACCACTCTCTCCATCACTTTGCATAATACGCTTGTCAAGGAAATGGGGCAGTAGCTTGAGGGATTTGCTTTATCTTTATCTGGTTTAAGTACTGGTATGACAATTGCTTCTGACCAGACTGAAGGGAAAACTTGGGCGGAGAATAAATTATTTTATAGATACAAAACAGGTGTTGTAGTACCGAATTAGGAAGATGTGTGAGAGCATGCTCCAACGAATGTTATCGACTCCAGGGAAGATGTTACATATGAGTTCGTAAAAGCATGTGACAACTTGATGAATGAAAAAGGGGTGTTTAATTCACCGACTGAATCACCAACATTTAAAGGCAATAATTCCATTTGTAGTTTGTACCTTCAAAATTCAGCACTCTATGCTGAGGTGAGGGAAACAATGTGACAAGTAATTAGCCACTGCCAAGGGTGTTTTTATGAGTTTTGTGATCACTGCTGTGAAAGTCGTCACAAGCAGACCAAGTAAGATGTGGGAGTAAATTCGATATACACAAGGAGAGGTCGATGTTGGACTGTATACCAGATGATTATGACATGAATGTGTATGAACCATCATTCAGTAGACAAAGATCCAAATCTTGTCTCAACTGGTTTATCATACTTCCTCGAGGGGGTGCAGAAAGATGAGCCCCCAGGAATCGTAATGGGCATTGAAGTCTCCTACTATTATCGCCGGCGATAGTATTTGGGTGAGGAGATTTGAAATTTCCGGAGCACTCAGCGTTCGGTAAGAAGTACAGATGGCAAATATGCCATTTAAACGGGACCATGATTTTTACAACATATAAATCTGTTACAGATCTGAATTTGTAACTTAATTAATAGCCGCAAATCCACAAATCCGCTTTTATGCTAATATTCCCTGTTTTTATACATAATAATATTAAATAAACCGCTGGTTTATATATGTTTTACATATTATATTATAATGTTATTACAAATGTTAAGCATTTTATGACAAAGAAAATGACACCTTATTTATTCAAACCCACTCATAAGTAATGAACTCGCTCAATTATTGTAATTCCTTTTTCAAAGATCAAAAAACCAGTTTTCTTTCGCCTAAATAAAATTAAATAACTCTACATGATCTCAACTGAAATAATTTTATTAAAAACGACAAATCTGAATTTGTAACATAATTTAATGTAATATAGGGTAATTTCATTAATAAATTATAATAATTTAATAATATTGAAAATATTGCATTAAAACACTGAAATCATGAAAATATCATAATAAATAATTTTAATAATTTGCATTACACATTTTTCATTGCAACAGACACTGGTTACACTGGTCAACAAAACAATTACTTTTTTTTGTCAGAAAAATTATAACATGTATACTTATTAGTATTTTTTACGCTGCATTTAAAATTGTAACTGATTTTTCTCTGTCATGTAAGGTTTTTGAGCGATTGATTTAAATTTTTTAGTTTTTTTTTACACAATACAATAAAATACATGCTTACCTGGAAGATGGAAGTGTCAGTTTTCTTGCCATAATTTTCTTTTTTTTGTTGTATTCTATTTCAGGTCTATCTCTTTTAAGTGTTCAACAATAGTCTGCAAGAATACTTGGACTCCCACCTTCCCTGATATCATTTTTCTATAGTTGAAATGTCCTGATGGAACTGCTCCCCATGTTCGTCGCTCACTGCTTCAAGATTTTCTGGGAAGTAATCCAGATGGAATGTCTATTTCTAGAAATTTATTAAAATTATTAATCTATTAAATTTATTTAACAACAAAAATTAAAATTAGGTATCTAGACATAACTGGTACAGATTTCTGATAAGAACTGAATTTACTTAAATTTTAAAAAGTAGTAGCATCTTGGCTTTTCATCTGTAGATCCTGGGTTTGAAACCCAATCTGGCATAGTTCACATGCTAAAAATAAAAGATTTTTTTATAACTTCAGGACAAAATTTTTAAATTATTGAAAGATCGCAAGTGCTACTTTTTAAAAGTTTTAAACAGTTATCTGAAGAGATAACTGATTAAATTTTGTATATATTTACTTGAAAATACAAAAAATTTTTTGTCTTCATAAAAAAACTGAAAATTTTCAATTTTGTAGATACATAAAAAAATATTGAAATCTGTCTGGTAGTATATTGTAAGTTGTAGCTGTAATATGAACAGCAGTAAAAATTGCAAATTTTGAGATTTATCAAGTTTTATAATTAAGTCAAAATGTTTTAATACAGAAATTGGACAAAAAGTGAAATTGTTTCGATTTACAATAATAAACAAAAATCTGATTTAAAACACTTATTTCCTTTTTAAAAGACTGGTATTATCAGTTTTATGTATATAGATATTGAATAATTTTAAAAGTAACTTAAACCTAAGACACAAAATTTATATAATTAAATATCACTGATATCTTATTCTCTTAAATTGAAAAGAATAAATTTAATTAATTTTAATTGTTTTTTTTCTTTTGTTCAGTTAAATAAATATAACTAAATAATCTTGAATAAAATCTTTATTATTACTAGATACAATAATTATTATGATATAATTATACAAAAACTTCTTACATATCTAAAAACAGTTGTTACTTCAAAAAATAATTTCTTTAAAGCAGCAGAATTATAAATTGCTAAATAAAAAAAAATTGTTGGGATATTAAGAGTAGTTTTACAAGTACCATTTATGGCTGCAATTCAAAAATTCCTCAAAAATCCAAAATAACATTTTATGTTTTTGTTCACAACAGGCAATAACGAAAATTACTCAGCAGTAAGTTGTTTAATACGTTTAGTGCGGGCTACTTGTCTCCGAATAGTTGTCCGCGCTAGGAGAGTACCATTTTTGTAATGTTTGTTATGGTTTAGTTTAAACCCAGCTTTTAGTAGAAGTAAATTGTGTGCGTTGTAAGTAGATATTGTTAGTGTAGTTTATGAATCTAGTTTCTCATCAATTCCATTTTTTTTACTTTTGCGCAGAGTTTCTAGTGTCCGAGCCAGTAAGTCGACACCTTTTTTATTGTAATTTACTTTATTTTTTTCATCTAATTTTTTATTTATAATGACTACCGATCATACAGTTGTGCAACACTGCAGTGATGAAGTTATTGATTCGGAAGGTAGTGGATCTTGAAAACTCCACATCAGAGGAGTCGTCCGAAAGCGAGTGGATGATGAAATAAATCCCATTTGGGTAAATAATACTCTCTAAGATTATGGAAAATTACTTTCAGCCCTGTAAGAGATAGTGGATTACTAGTACTGAATCTGGGGAAGAACAGACCAATAGGCTGGTTTCTTTTACTTGTGGACCATATTTTTTTTTTTAGTTGATTTGCAGATACAAAAAAAATACACTTTTGAACTGTTCTGTGGTTCAACTTCTGAAAAAATCTCATAACTGTGTGGTTAAGATCTCACAGTAACAGAATTAAAAGTGTTCATTAGTTTGTTGCTACACATAGGAACCATTAAACTTGATAGACTCCAGGATTACTGAAAAATCGACAAACTTCAAATTACCCACTTTTAGACAGTACATGACCCATGATCACTTTCTATAATTCTTGGATGTCTCTACTACTATAAGTTTAATTCTGTACTGCTTTAATTTTAATATAACAATGATATTGATAGATTATCCTTCAAGAAAATTATATACTGAGAAGCTATGATAATTTGGAGAGGCTGCTTCATAATTAGACAGTACGTAAAAGACAAGTGTCATAACAATGACCTAAAGTTATACTACCTAAATGAACCTGAAAGGCTCAATTTTAAGTTTGTTGTTTATAGTGGAGAAAATAACTTTTTTCAGGGAAAGGTCACTGTGAAAAAGTTATACTGTATTTCATGAATGAATTATTAAAATATATGCACTTGTTATTCATGGATAACTATTACAATAGTTTTATCCTCACTTCAAAAATTCTTGTAAAAGATGTATACTATACTGGTACTCTATGAATCAATCAGAAGGATTTGCCTGATTTATTTAAAAGTACAATTTTGAAAAAAGGCAAAATCTATGCCCAATATGCATATGGGATTATGATTGGAAAGTGAAAGTATAAAAGGCTCGTCACCTACATTTCTTTTCAGTTTGATAAAATGTGCACAATAATAAAAGAAAACAGGAATCGGAGAAACCAAAACCCACTGTATATTACAACGCACATATGAATAGTGTAGACATAATGGACCAGATGACAGCTTATTATTCTTGTGTGAGGAGAGGAAAACAATTCGGTGGTATAAGAAAATATTCGTTCACATTTTACAAATACTTATGGTCAATGCACATCACTTACATAACATGCACAAAGAACCTTTCTATGTACAACTTCCATCTAAAGGTCATAGAGGAACTTTTGCCACCTAAAGAGGAGCAGCTGAAATGAACTTCTCCAGAGTACTATATCATGCACCAAGCTGCACAAAATGAAGATAAGAGATGCAAAAGTGGGAGGAAAAGACAACTTTACAGTTTGAACAAAAATGGAAAAAGAAAGCAAACATTTGTTTGTGAAGTTTGTCCAGAGAAGCCAGGTTTGTGTCCAGGTGAAAGCTTTGATAAGTTCCATGAAAAAAATAAGTGGATTAGAGAATGGTGAGGTTGGTTGTAAATAAATTCATAAAACTTAACTGATCAGTTTAACTGATGTTGCTGTACAAACAAACGCAAAGTATTATTATATCTTGTGAAATTTATTTTTGTTGCTGTACATAAAATATTACATCATGTGGAACTTTGTTTGTACATCAACTAACTTATTATTATTTAATCAATGTGTGTGTGTATATATAGACAAATACAAATGACAACACTGATGAAAATTAAATACATCACCATTAATATAATAGTGATTATAGTTAATACTACAAACAATTAATTTTATTATGTGTGTTTACAGTATACATATTTAAAATGTCATAACTTTATAATGAAAAAAATGGGACTTACTATTACACAGGAGCTAAATTGAATCCTGATTCACTTTAACAGAGCTGTAGATGACGGCGGTTTTATTAAAAAAAATTATACTTTTTTGGGGTAATGATATTAAATTATTTAATAATACCATCATTGAACAGACAGATATACCATCGAATTGGAATAAAAGTTGAACAAGATAACAAACAATCTTTTTAACTTTCAATATTTTTCACCTTCTCATAGCAGCTCTTTTACAATTTGCTTGAAAATACTGGGTACTAGACAAAAAATTATTTATAACTTATTCAGTGGAAAGATAATCAAATTACCTTTCATCTGTTTTTTTTTTTTGAGTTCTATAAGATGATTACAGAAATAGTACATGATCACCAACTGCAGATGTTTAAAAAAGAATGCCTGCAATTAAAAAATGGTATTTGACATTTTTCTGCAGAATTTGGATAGTCAAAAAACAAATAAAGATTATAGATTTCAAACATTTTCTTTTCTGTGAAAAATAGGCTTAATTATATAAATAATTAAATATTTATTATAAGTTACTACATGCTGAATAATATATTTTAAAGAAAATTTTAATACGAGTTGTTTTATCCATTTATCTCTATGTTAATGTATTTCAGTAATTTTGTGGCATATATCAAAATAAAGATTGATATTTTATAATTATTGAAAAAACTTATATTAAAAATTCTGTAAATATGAGCAACTCAATTTGATTACTTTTGAATTAATTATAGTAACTGGATATGTTTAGTGAATAGGAAGACAATTTTAGTAATGAGCAATTATTTTGTCATTGTTGAAAAAGATCAGCTCCTTTTTTCATTGTAAACTATCATTTTTAAGGCTGAAAAAAAATCTTTTTTCAATATTTTTATTACTATTTTAAATCTTTCGTTGCAAAAGACACTGCAACTTTAATAAATCAAAACTTAATATTTCAACATTGTAAAAGTGAGATCAATTTCTTTGAAAACCTCTCTACTAAGAATATTTTTTTGGTCATATGAAAAAAAAAAAAAAAAAAATGTAAACCAAATACATACCATCTATTTCCAGCTCAACACCACTTTTTTTTTGAAGTTTATCCTAAAATTCAAAAATGAGAAATTAAGAATAAAAAACTTTGTAATCCTAAAATACTGAAGAATGGAGTCAGAAAAAATAATAGAATTTTAATAGCCTTTTAGATACAGCTTCATATATTTAAAATCATATTTAATTACTTGTCTTAAAAATAGCTTCCTTTACGTTAATGGATTCAGAAAAAGTTGAATAATACCAATTCACCCGTTTGTACAATAAGTACTAAGGTATGGTAAATATGATTTTTTTTTTTACTAAAGAATTTCAAACAAATTTTTTTTATCTGATATGGAAATAAGTTTGACAACACTCCTTATTACCATCCCACCTCCTCTAGGGGAAGACTCCAGTCACCATACCCCCCACCTCTTATTCATAGTCCTGCTGAGCTTTAACAGGAACTCATTACCAGTTCCTCCATTGGAGAATGGCTAAACACTTTTAACTTCTTCCATAGATTATACAATATACCTTAACAGTAAGCCTTTGACAATTTAAATTAACTCTTTAGTATCTAGAAAAGTCTATTGCAACATAATTTGAATGAAATAATGCTAATCATTAATGTGCTATGGCAAAGCTACTCTAATTCATAGGGATTATTGGTGGTAAAAATATTCTGCTGTTGCTTTCTTCCTGGTGACATTCTGTAGATTTTGGCTAAGTAATCATTCACGTAAAGTATATGGGATCGTAAAAGTACAGCATTCTAAGTATTTGTGTGGTTTAGACAGAAAGCTCACATCCATCCACTGCCTATGACAGTTTCCTAGTTATATGGAATTGGAGATTCTGCTTTTAGCATGTGGCTGGACAAGTTCAATATTTTATTTTGAATATTAAAAATTACTTACTTGCATTCAGATTAATGGAAATTGTTATTCTACATCTTTTTGGAGGTAAAATCTCTCTTAGAATTATTAATGACACAATGTTTAAATGATGTTCATCTTTAAGTGATTAGGAAACTCCTTTAGTAAGTAGTCAGATAATGTTTTACACTTTATTTTATTTTTAATTGTTCAGATGAGTAGAGATTTTTTTAGTAAATTTTATGCATAAATTTTAAATATTATGCTTACTATGTTGACAAGTGTATCATGTTTCTATGAATCTTTAAAAATTTAATTCTGTTGTTTGTGTTTTATATTCATAGTTGAATGTGTGTCCAATTTGAGAAATGTATGTGTAAATGTGTACTTAGTATGGTCACTGAACTTTAATGTGAATACGGCTAAGTTTGTTTATTTATTTGTCATTATGTTCTCTGTCGTTGTGTATTCTGTTTATAGCTTTGAAGTGAAACACCAACATTCTCAACTGAAAAAATGTTGAAAATTTTTTTGTATTGCTATATGTAAGTAATGTGTATTTTCAGTCGTTAGTTATATTTTTCATTTTGTTTTGTCCTTAAAATAGCATGCTGTCTAACATTTTGGAGAGTAGTCAATAATCTGTATTAATTTTTTTTTTATTAACTCATTTAAACTATGTTTTAAGTGAATTGTAAATCAGTTGTAGTGATTAAGAACTTAAGCGTGGTTATTTTGGATACAGGTTTATGTCAATGATTTGTTGCCAAAGTTTGGCTCTGGCAGATGGGAGTGAAGTTATAACTTATATAATATAAAATAATAATTCAGGCAAAAAAATTCTTGGAGCCATTCTCACTCTAACATTTAACCTGCAACAGGTGCTTCTGCTAAGCACAGCAACCCGATGAAAGGTTATGTAATTGATTCCAACATACTGGGTCCTTAAACAATTTGTGTCAGGGGAAGCTAAGGATTGTGGATCTTTAATTTAGCAATCTGCTTGAAACAGAACATTGGACTCTCTCAAAGAGTAGGGGATTAGAAAGACATTTCTAAACTTCTCTCAGAGTAAAAAGTGATGATTTTGTTATAATATAAATAGAAATCGCATTATTAGTTTTCAACTAAAATCTTCTAAAAAGAATTCTTTTCTTTTTTCTTTTCACAAATGATTTTTTGGAAACTTAAATAAAAAAAATCTATGAAAAATGTAATTTACAATTTAATAATTACAAACTATTTCCAAATGTTTCACATTTAGTGATTTACAGAATTTTAACAGAGGAATGGTGATTCCAAAAAGTTGTCCACCAAGTGGATTCCAAAAAACTAGAGGATGGGCATCAGGAAATTATTTCAATTGTAAGATGCATCTTCCTACAATTCAAACATTTTTGACTACTGATTTTTGGGAAGGCAAAAACATATTGCTTATCAAGATCCTTAATTGCTAATATATATTGTGTAAATTTTTAAGAAACTTTACATGCTATTCAAAAAAAAAAAATGGAAACAGAATTTTATTTCTGTACAATGTTTGATAGTGCACTATAACAAGAATGGCTCATGAATGAAAATGACTTCATCAGTAAATCTTTGAACATCAACTGTAGAGTCCTGTAATTACTACTCAGAATAATCAGCTAGTGTTTATACTCTTTTTTTAATTTATGACTTTCATTGCAGAGATTCAAAAACAGTGAGGAAATAAAAACAAAGTAATTAAATGGTTTAAATCATCGAGAGAAAACATTTTTGAAGACAGAATAATACAGCTAGTAAAAAATTATATGAAAAATGTAACAATGAATGGCAACTGTGTGGAAAAATTATAAATAAAAAATTATTTAATGTAATAAAATTTTTGTCTGTCACTCACTTTGGTTATTAAATCAAAATTGTTCTTACTTAAAAAAAAAAAAAAAAAAAAAAAAACCATGAATTTCAATTTCAATACTGATGCGCATTTCTAAATATAAGGTTCATCATTAACCGATTAATGGCCATTGGTGCGTAAATGAACCTTTATTTAAGAATTTTTTCTGAATTCCTTTGACGATTTTTCACTTTTTATTAGGTTAGCTTTTTATTTTGATTGTTTTTAACACACAAAATTTTTTTAATTCAAGATATTATTGTAAATTTGTGGATTTATTTGTAAAAAAAAAATGACAGATTCTACAAGGCTGTGGCATATGTTACTTGAAATCTTATCGTATGTCTATGTCATATGCGCTTTTTATGTAATATTTTTTGTTAATTTTTTTATTTAATAAAAGTGTCTTTAGATGTGGGGACTTCAATTTTTATTTTTTTTTATAATTGGTATGAGATACTGGCATTCGAAAATAATGGTGTGTTTACGCACCACCTTTGGCCTATGCAGTGAAGATTTATTACAACTAATGTTATTTTTTTATTGCATCATAACTAGCCGACTAAGCAGCGTTTTCTTCACTGTACTACAGTTCGTGATAATTGTAGCTGTATTATTTGAATGACTTGTTATTATTTTGTCACTACAATCAAAAAATCCACAGAGAAAAATCTTAACAAAAAAAATAAAAAAGTACAACACAATGCAAATTGGGAAAAAATTGATCCTTTATTTAGCAAGTGACCTGTTTCAGTAGAAAAATGAAAAAAAAGAATCTGTAGAGGAAAAAATTGCTGGGAAATCCCCTCTCAAAGTATTTTCACTTTATTTTGATAATGA
>JAAAKQ030137680.1:0-13314 GCA_010016005.3 Zanna intricata | reverse complement strand
CAAAACTTAAAAAACTAAATTCAAATACAATATAAAATTTCGTAAGCTTAATAAAGAAAAATAATAATATTGTATAATCTTAACTTAAAAATAAAATTATTTAAATATATTATGAAGTTGTTATTATTTATTGTTATAAAAAAACTATCCTCGAAAAAAGGGGCAGGTTCAAAAAAAGGTTAAACAAAATCGGAGGACCATTAAAAAAAAAAATTAATCAAGTAGTGAAAGAAGTGTAGAATTTCTTATTTTTTGATAAGTTGTTTATTTATATAATTTTAAAACCTAGTATTTATCTAAATTTATTTTTCTACAAAGTGAGATCAATAAGATAAAAGTAATTGATGTGTATTTTGAATAATCACAAAAATGTCATTAGCTTAACACCTACGCTAAACTTTATTATTCCTGATGAAGAGACCTATCTTCCACGATTCTTTTTAGGAGTGAAAAGATTCAAGAAATAAATTCGTCGTGAAAAAATAAATCACAAAGTACTGTTTCCTATCTGTTGAAATAAATATTGCTAGAGGGATGTTGGCAAATTAATGGTGAAAACATGATTCCTTCTATGTAAAACGATATTGTATTGCCATTAATAAGTATATTCAGTTCAGAACTACACGATGAAATGAACGCACCCTTGGTTTACATTCAAGAAATTTTTTTTCTCAATATACGAGTATATTATTGATCGGCCGGTACTGAACATTTTAAACACACGACACACATTTCTGATGTCCTTAAAATGTGGTTCGTATAGTAATATTAATGTAAATTTTCATGAATTATATTTTATGAATTTCAAGAGGTTTTATCTATCTGGTCCATAAAAAAATAAATTAAAGAAAATTCTCTTCTTGAATATCAGCCAACAAGAGCGTTTAGTTACGAACTAAAACTACGTACTAAGGTTATTGCAATATCGTTTTACATAGGAGAAATCATATTTTCACCATTAATTCGCCAATATAACTCTAGCAAAGTATGTGTTAGCAGATTTGAAACATGTTTTGCTTTTGAGTATCCCTATAATTAACCGGTCATTGAACAGTACAGTTATATTAACTTCAATTACATGCTATTGATTGACTTATCTCTCGAAAGGTGTTACACCAATATTATACAAAATTTACAAATTAAAAAATTATGGAGGCATGGAAACCTCTAAATAGAAAGTTTAGAATTGATAGAAATTGAACTTCTATCAACATAATTTTCTCTAAATCTTTCAAATTAAAAAAAAAATTAATTTTATACGTAATTTTTACATTCTAATACGGGATAGGTTAAATTTTTAAACAAAACCTTGATAAAAACAAAAAAAAAATCTATAAAATACCATATTAATTATCATTGAAAACTGACACATTAATAACATTTTAAATCAGTAAATTACAATTGTAGTGGTTGTTTTTATAACAATTCTTTTTTTTATCTGCTAATAAAATTTGGTATTGAATTAATTAAAATTGAATTTTTGTAAGTGAATAAGTCATAATAATAGTATTTTTATTATTGGATTATCATTTCAAGCGTTATAAACGTCTTTAATTTAGTGATCTCGTTTACTGACTTCAATTTACTTTCTCCTGTTACTCGTGTAATCAGAAAATAAAACACTTTTATATAATACTTATTTTAAAAAGAAAGTACTTTTTTCCTTTTTCGTAATGAAACGCTTTATCTTCAATAACGGAATCTGAACTTATACAAATCATAAATTAATCCACTTTAGTATTTTTATTTTGTTCCATTACGTCCTTGGATTTGATTTTAACAATTATTTTAATAATAAAGTGTCACGAATGAAACGATCAGTGAATACATTTCAGCGAACTTATCAAAAATAGAACCTGTGACTATCTGATCCAAAAGACAGCGATTTACTGTAAACCACTTTTAAGTTTAAACATAAATTATTTAATGAATACTCCAACATTATTTAATTTATCACAACTCCTTTTTCTTGATAAACCTATTAAGATGTTTATACCGCCACTCATTGCAGGTTTTCAAGAAAAAAGTATTGAATTCGGGTAAATACTTGGAAAAACAATGGAACTAAGATTTTTTATGAAATTAATAATTTATATATCCATATAACTTTAACTAATATTATATAGACTGTATTCAGTATGTACGAATATAACACACACCGTTTTCCTATCGCTGGAAACCGGTAAATTTTTTCCGTAAATATTACCCTTATCAATAAAAATATTAAATCATTCTAAAAACATTCATTATTCAGTCATTCTAAGCTATCAAGATTGTGTTTTTAAGTAGTCATACAATAAGATTTGAATTATATATGGGTTTACAAACCGTGGCTTAGCTACATCATAAACATATCGTACAATTTCTTTAATTAGTTTATATTTTCCTGATTAGTTAAATACTACATTTATAAAGAAGGAATAATAATATTATTGCTAATTTACCATATTGTAATAAGATTTCTTCTTAGTGAACAGCAATTCTTTCCCATACAGAGATTAAAAGTTTCATTAAATTAATCCTAAGCACATAAAGCTCGGGAGAATATGTTTTTGCCGAAAATCTCTAAAAGTATTTTTTAAATTAGAACTTTGGATATTTTAATATGAATTATAGCCTAAAACTAATTCATCTAACAACTTCAATTTCAAACGTTTTAGTTTTCTTATATGATGCATTAATAATTGAAAATTAAAATAAGAGATACTTGCATCTGTTTCGTGTGAAAGAAAATCTTCATTAAAAAAAGAAAATGTTATTCTGAGTCTTGATTTTATAACGAAATATTACTACAATAGGTTATGATGGCAAAATTTAGATTAATGATTTACAGACTTGAGTGACCTAATTTTCTGAAATCTGATTTTTTAATAAGTTATTTTACATTTGAATAAATATTCATGTATGAGAGTAGAATTTTATTCAAATATTCAAGCGAATGGTTTTTAATTATAATAATTCTATTTTCTTCAATTTTTATTTACTTTTGTTTCGTGGAATAATATTCGATGTTTGTTAACTTACAAAAAAAATATTGATTTATATTCCTTGTTGAATTTGGTTGTGACAAAGGAGTTAGAAAAATTGCATTGAACAGCACTAAAACGGGTTTATCGTAAAACTATAGATTTACGATGAAAAGACCAAACTACTCATGACTCACTCACAATTCAAAGTCAGGTTATGTGCCGCCGTTTATTTTGCACGCGAGTTACATTCAATCATAAAAACAGGTGTGGGTAAAATAGCATCAGCTCCAAGAAAATGAAAATAAAGAGAAAATTCTTTTATGCTTTTAAATTCGTTTCACAGCAGTACAACTACCAAACGCCATGATTTTTTTTTTATAAATAAATTAATTCTTTGTTTTTGTGTTATTTTATTATAAGAGTAAAATATTATAGATAAATTATACGAAAATTTATTAAACTGCAATTATTCCTAAACATAATTCAGTAACGGCTTATGAACCAACAAAATATTTATCCATTCACAAATTATTGACTGTAAGGTACAAAAATAAGTAAATATAAGTTAGCAGCAGCGCTTTCAGTACTATTAACATCCTGAAAAGGGTCATTTGAAACATTCAAAAACACATTTTTTTTGAGGTTTTTATTTAACATATCAATTCTCATTTATCAGAATATTTAAGTAAATGCTCGAACAATGATACCCACTTTACAAAATTAAAATTTTAAAATAAAGATTCCAGGTTAAATAATTAATAAATTTGATCCGTATCTGTTTTGATAAATCATATTTTTATTGTCATTGTTTATTAATGGATTTATATCATTCCACTACTCAAAGCATTTCTACTAGAATGACTGATAATTAAATTAGAAAATATAGATCAAAACATAGATAGATACATACTGTCACATTTTTTATATTTTAGCTCGTGTTCGGTATTAGTTTTTTTACGTCGATTCTCTTTATCCCTTAACTTTTTTTTTAATCTGATGAGGACACGCTGTGACTTCATTGAAAGGCTATTAAATTTCATATACACATTTTTTTTTTAATGAAAAGGAACATTTTTATTTCCCCTAATAAATTCTGATTTTTTTTGTTATTTTTGAAGTATTATCTATCGTAAATTTTTTTTTACCATCAGATGTATAATAAATCAATAATTTAAAAAAAAAAGAAAGAAATTAAATCTGATTCGAGCCGGGTCTTCTTATATGATCCAAATATTTCATTAATTAAAATTTGATTTGGCTAAACTCATGAAAATAAGTACCACTTACAATATACCGCTGAAATGTTCTCAATGAAGGCTTATTACTGCAGTTAAGAAAAAGTCCAAAATCCAAACTTTTGAAGAATTTGGGCTTTCTTGGACACTTTTGGTTTAGTCATTGCAATCAAAAAGGGAGGTGCACAACTAGATGTTACAACAGTCCAAAACTCAAAATTTCAACATCCTACGGTTAATATTTTTGAGTTAAGCTGATTTCTACCATTTGATTGGTCGGACGCTACTTTCCATTACATTTTCGCATGATAATCTTTTAACCTGGATTAAAATTATAATTATAATTTCCAATCTCAACTACTTTATATCGAGAGCAATCTGTTCTTAAATTTCATTTTTTGTTTCTTGTTATTCTCTTCTTTCACTAGATTAACTAAACCTGATCTTGTAAACCATCTTAAATTTGCCTTACCTAAACCTGGTCTTGTCATTAATATGAAACTATATATGAAACTTATAAACTAATATAAGACATACCAGTACAGTTAACCTCTTAACGACACTCTGACAGAATTTTTACTTCTATTTCTGTGCAATTTAATAGTCCATGGTATTAAAATATTGAAAATTAAAAGAAACAAGAAAGAAAAAATAAAAGTTCTTTGAAATTTGACTTTACAAAATGAAGAGGACATCTTCATTTCATATTTTAATCATTTCACCGAATTTTCAACATCAATTTTTTCAATAAATATGGTACTTTATGTATCCTGTATTCATGAATACTTAGATTTTTTTTTGGATAAAAATAAGTGGTACAAAACTAGTCGGTTTTACTGACTTTTCTGGAGGAATTGGCAGGAATTTCTAGATCGTCTGATATAAAATTATTACCGTTTGGTATAAGCAAAATTCATTTCAACGAAAGGGAAAGCACACTTGATCTTACCTTCCATAAATTTATGCTATTTAAGTGTTATAAATTCATTTTCGTAAAATGACTTACTAAAGAAACAATGTATGAAATAAAGAAATTTAATTAAAAAGCTCGCTTTGAAAAATGGAACCTTTGTATCGTTGTTCTAACAAACAGTGTGCGCTTTTCTCATGTATTCATTAGAAAAAATGTGCGTATCAGAATTTTAATTAAAATCAATGAAAATAGGAAGTACTTCATTTTATTTTCAAATATAAGGATCATTTTAATTTTTATCCAAAAACATTTTGTTTAAAACATTTTTATAATAGTTTGCGTCAAACATACGGTTTTCAAGGAATTTATATTTACATTTTAAATTTAGCTATAAAAATCATAATGAATAAAATTAAATTTTATTCTAAATTTGAAGTGTTTTTTTTTAAATTTGTTTTCTTTAATAGTGTTCTTTACTGAAGACATCTTCAAATTTAGAAGTTTCAATGGGTATCTAATCTTCTGTATTAAAATCGTTACTGTAATTATTCAATTCCTGACTGAATTGATTTCATTTTTGCAGAAATAAATATTTAAAAAATATTCTTTATATAGGTGTGCTGCTTAACTTAGTAAAAGCGATACTTTGTTAAATTATAGTTCTGGAAAAGCGCACACTGTTTGTTAGAACAACGATACACAAGTTCTATTTTCCATAGCGAGCTTTTTAATTAAATTTCTTTATTTCATACGTTGTTTCTTCAATAAGTCATTTTACGAAAATGAATTTATAACGCTTAAGTAGTTTGAAACCGCATCAAAGTAATTACATATTTTACGTTGTTTTTTGTGTTTATATTCAGTAAGTCTTCAAATATTTTTATTTATAAGCTTGATAACAAATGAGGCATAACAACTGAGCAAATGATTTTTGATAAATTACACTACGAAAGATTAGAATGGCATTCTGCCAATGTACGTTATTTTTATAAACTAAAATTAAGCTTGTTTGAAACTCATTACTCGAATAGTAGGAATTAACAAAAATAGCTGTAAAAACTAAAAACAATTTATAATTTAAATAAATTTATGATATCATTAACAAAAATAATCAAAGTAGATGTTAATATCATGAGTACAAGATATTCAGATGTTTCTTACCTACCGGTAAGTGATAGAAAATTAAATTTTTATCACTGTAAGTTCTTTAAAATATAGTTTAACTGAATAAAGCAAACTTAAAATTGTTTTTTAAATTAAATATTTAAAAAATAATTACTTTCTTAAATTTTGACTGAGATTGATACAAAGTTAAAATCTAAAAAAATTTGCTAACCTTTTAATTTGTGACGACCTAAAACCGTAGAATTTAAAGAAATATATTATTTTTTTTTTACGATTTCAGATTAAATTGAATTTTTTAGTTTAATTAAACTTTAAATTTGTATATTTTTTTTGTTATAGAATATAAGTAGAGAGACAAAAAGCTGCAAGTGTAATAAAAAAAGGTTTTAACAAAGTTGTTAATCGAAAAATGTAGAACCGAGAAACTAGTTTAGTTTATCAAAAGGAGTACGCAGAAAAGTTACAAAGAGATTAATCCCGAACGTGTAGTATGGAATATTTCTTAAATAATTTTTTTTTTTACAAATTTTACACAAGTAAACTCTAGTTTAACCCACCGATTTGGTCTAGTGATACATTCATCGTCGTAAACCCACTGATTTCGAAGTAATGAGTTTTCAGGTTCAAATCCTAATAAAGATAGTTGCTTTTCTTGAATTTGGATTCTGAATCGTGGATACCAGTGTTGATGGTTGGGTTTCAATTAACCACACATTTCAGGAAGGGTCGGATTGAGTTTGCTCAAAACTACACATTTACCAGTACTAATAAGTCACTAATGACATTAATTGTTGATGCGACTATTTATAAAAGTATTTTTTTTAAATCTAATGTTAAAATTTTGATCATATTAAAATAAATTTTCTCATCATTTTAAGTTAATTTTATGAAGATCGCTCTGAAATTCGATACTAAACAATGAAGATAAAATCCAGCAGAACAGGATTTTTTTATGTAGACCTTTAAAATTACAACAAAAAAAAAAGAAGCAAAATACGTCTTTCCCGGATATTAATAAATAAAAATTAAAAGAGTTAGAGTAAGAAAGTTTTATTTTTCTATCCTACTTAGAGTATAACATTCCTTTAATATCTTACTAGTTTTTTAAACAACTAGAATTATCTTCAATGGAAAAAAATGTTTTCATGACTGTTTTTTTTATCTAAAAGAAACATGTTTGCCTTTATATTATAATAAAGTTATTTCTAGTTTATGTATGAAGTTTTATATTTATAGCTCCCTATATAATTTATTTTCTGATTTTTTTTATATGGGTACCATTTCTATAAACAGATTTCCGTATACAGATTTTTATATTTTACCTTGTAACAGTCTAGTATAAAGTGTAAAATTCTTTTGTTTTTCATCCCCCCCAAAAAAACCGGGCCCCACCCATTCTATGCCAAGTCTCGGTTTTACTTTTTTCCAATTGCCCACTCAAATGGGGGATACCGATGCAAGGTACCCCTCTACCAGTTCGTGTTTTTTCCGTAAGTTTTTAATTTTTAATTAATTTATTTTTTATTCCTTTTTTTATATTTATTTATTACCTTTTTTTTTATCCCTCATCCATTCGGAGTAATCTACTGCTTTATTTTTATAAAATAGTCGTAATCAACTGATCCACTTTCATCCAGTGTTCAATCCTTTCAAGCATGTACTGCATTGTCTTCTCCACCGTGAGTTCTTCTAATCGAGCTTCTCTCTTCAAATGAGTCCACTTCGGACACTAAAAGAATGTATGAAGTGGAGAATCTAATTCAGTGCAATATAGACAATTTAGAAAGTTTTGTTTCTTAAATTTATATAGACACCAAACTCACCATGGCCGGAAAGGAACTGCATAAGGAAAAACCCCACGTTCCCATGTTTTCTCCCCAGCCATGTTCTGATATCAGGAATCAGTCTCCGACTCCATTCCCCCGTTCTAGATGCTAACTGTAGTTGTTGCCATTCATGCATAACTATATATTTACATATGTGTGTGTGTGTGTGTGTGTGTGTGTGTGCGTACGTGCGTGTGTGTGTAACACACTAACAAATAATATACTAAGATATTAACAATATTTCTCAAATTTCATTTTCATACCATCCAAAAATGAAAATGTTTGAAACATAAAAATTAAGATTTGATACTCGTAACCTATCACACACAAAATAAAAATAATTATATTTTCATCAGTTTGTTCTTACATTGATCAATTTGACGGTGAGTTTGTTTTAAACCATAATAATAATAATTTTGATTTTCTTTAATTTTATTAAGTTGTTAAAGAATAAAATCCATTTATTTTAATTAATAAATTGAAAATTTAATTAAACATGGGTTCATTCATTCAACGATACTATCTCATGAATGTTGTGTCAAGTGTGAACAACTCTCACATCTCATATAGACTGCGTCATTCGAATTATTGTGATCTCCTTCCTTTGTGTCTAACTTCAGAGGAAATAAATTAAAATGTAAAAATATCGAAATTCATGATAAACTACACCGGATAGTAGTGAAGGTTATTGGGCAACATTATTATTATTATTTTTTTTTTATATTTATTTGTTTTTTTTAATTATGGGATTTGTTGTCCTTGGCAACGAAAGGATACGTCTGATTTTAGTTGATATTACGAATTATACATAAACTTTTGTGTAAACAACCCTTTTTTTGGTTATTAAAATACATTTACCAACGGCTTTTAGTGTTTGAGGCTTATTAGACAGTAATTAAAATTATTTTCTCTGATTACCTACCAATTGACATTGCCCATAGCAAGCGTAGGCTAAGTTTTGGATTTTTGTTTTATCTGACTTTAGTATGTTTTTTTGTTGTTAAATAATTCTTTTAAGTTGCTAATATTATTTAGGAGTGATAAGTGAAATTAAAACAATTTAACTGAATTTAATTGTAAAAACATTAATTTACGGCGTTTTTGAACAACAGCTGTTTTTTGTTTACATTTCGTACTTAAAAATTTTTACTAGTGTATCTATATGATGTCCGATACATCGGTATTGTGGCTGGGGGTCATCTTAAGGATCATATGAGTGGCAAAGGACGGCTAGACTGCGACGTAATTGATTCATATGACTTTGGTGAAAATAAAATTGTGACATATGCATCACGATCTGCAGTGACTTCAGTAGGGGAAACGAGTAGAATAGCAGTCACTATGTACTCTGATAATCAACGACGGAGTTCTAGGAGGTCTGCCGTCCAACGAAAGAGACGTAGTGGCGTGACTTTTAATGTACACCAATCATCAGATGAGATGATGATCGTAGTACAAGTAGTGCACGAACGAATTTTAGCTGTGGGGCTCAACCGGATTCTGACAACGGTCTTTCGTTCTCAAATGAGTCTTTTCGTCAGCCGAAGTGGAAATGGAAGAGGATTTTTTTCCTACATAGTCCAGACCGGCGAACAAACGGCGTATACACGGCTCCCCGCCTTCAGAGAGGACTGGGAAATAATGGTGCAACCGGGGAGAGACTCTAAGAAACTGATAAGAGCAGCAGAATTTTCTCTCTTTGGGAGCAAGTATCAAACTGGTAGCGACAGCAATTTTGACAGAAATTTTTTGAGCCTGTTAGACCAGATCAAACTGTTACATTCTTTGGTGGCAAAATGTTCAAACACAAAGAAAGCATTTCATCAATCCGCGAACACATCATCCCCTTCATCCGCTCAGAAGCTTTGCCGGATTAAAAAGGATGGTGTTCTAGAAGCAGGAGCTGTCTGTCAGACCAGTGGTGCGACGTCGCTTGTTTGGATGGAAGTAGCTACACAAGCCCAACTTCAGGCTCGTGACTTGATGAGATTGTTGAGCATTTAGTAGACGTACCTGCAACTGCAACCGCGATGTGTCGCCTCAGGGACATCTCAGATGCTCGCTCCAGAACCAGTCGTAAGTGGGGTAAGACCTGGAGATGTAGTCAAAGGCAGGTCTCGCATCCTCAGTCGGGAAGGAGAATTTTCTGGAGATAAGAGATTTACGATTTATTATGACTGTCAGATGAGCTGTTCTCCCCGACAACTACTCTAGCCTCACTTAGAAGAGTGCTGACGGAGGCTTCAACTCCAATGTTCTATTTGCCGGATGGCAGATTTTGCCAATGCGTGGAAAGATTAATTCTTTATGTAGCTTGGAGCACAGTAGTTCTTGTGCAGAACTACTGGTGGCGAATTACAGATTTTTGTAAAAGGCCTGGATAAGGCGGCTGAATTGAAGTGTGTTATGAAGTAAGACTTCTGACATTAATGTAGAGCTTAAATCTCGCGACAGTCGTCGGACGATTATCGATCTTCGAGACATTAACTGTGACGTTACAGAAGAAGAGGTTATGGAGGCAGTTAACCGAGTAGCGGAGGAGGAGCTTAACCTGATATCTCTCTGTCCAGCTTATGGTGACACTAAAAATGCCACCACATACGGGACAGCCAAGAAGCTCACGACCCAACGGATTAAGATCGGTTAGGTTCATTGCAGAGCTCGAATTAGGGACCCGTTTTCTCTTGTTACTGCTCCCCGAACTCTAGAATAGATCAGTTTGCGAACTTATTGGACAACCTATTTATGGACGATTGCTAAGCATCATGGCAAGTCCACTGTATTCTCGGAGAAATATCTACGCGCACGTAAACAATTCGGTGCTCCTTTATGGGGTCACAGCCTGGGGACATGCGCTGGAGAGGAACATGAACAGACGGGTTCTGGAGGGAGTCCAACGACGGATTGCTCTTCGGATCATATCTTCCTACTCCTTAGTAATTGCAGGTGTTCAACCACTCCGCCAGCTTGCCGTTATGCTGTGTAAGAAATTGAGGGTGAAGATAGTGAAATTGCACGACAAGATATGATCCAAGAATTTTTATAGGAGACGGGACCAATCTTCAACAGGGTGTTGGACGCATCGTTTAATTAAGTATGTTGCGCCATGGATTGACTGTAAATTTGGACAGCTTAATTACTGGTTGACAGAGTTTTTGGCAGGACATGGTGTCTTCCGATCCTATCTCTTTGGACGGAGAAGAACATCAACCTCTGAATGTTTGTACTGCAGGAACTATGATTCTCCTTTATCATGTGATATTCCAGTGTCGACGGTGGATGGTTGACGAGGCATCTGTGAGCAGGTAACTGGACCATTTGATGCAGTTCGGAGCGGAGTCTTGTTATGTGACACAAATATTGCAACGCAAGGTCAGGGATGATGGCGTAGCTAGAGGGTGACGGACATCCCTCTATGGAGTCGTCGTTCGTCTAGGCTTGCCTAGATGGGCTGCGATGGTGGGACACGAGGACTCCGTCACCCTTAAGCTGTCAAGACCGGGATCCGGCTTTTTAGGAAGGGCCCAGGGACGACATAGTTGGACCAAGTCACCCTATTCGAGAAGTTAGAAGCAGATATTAAAATAAAAGATCCGACCGGGGGGTCGACCTGTCATGCCGAGCATTCTACCGGTAAACAGGGAAGCCTGTTTGAGTATTTAGACACTCCCCTGGACTGATTAATGCTTAATTGTGGGTCCAGCCCAGGGGAGAAGGGAAAAAGTAAAATAAAAAAAAATAATAAAAAGTAAACAATATTTTTTAAGTTTTTTTTTAAATCAACATTTTTAATAAACATCATCAAATAAAATTGAATGAACACAAAAGTTGCATAAATCATAAAATAATATCTTAATAATAATCTTATAATATCTTATAATAATCATAAAATCGTAAAATAGAGACTGAAGTTCATCAGTTTGATTTTAATTATTAATAAAGATAAATTTGTTATAAAAAGTATCTTATTTCCACATATAAATAAAACATCCATTATATTAATTATATTTTTAATCCACCAACTCACTAGGTGATAATTCGGAATCAAATTTAAAAAAAGTATTTATTAGGCCCTAAATCACGATTACTCATTCCGTAGCCCAAACATTTAATTGTGGTCTGTAAGCCAACCTTTTAAAATAAATTTTAAAATAAGAATAATTTTCTTCAAGGTAACAAATTATTTATTTTTTAATTTAAAAAACTGATTTTTTTTAAATATTACTACTTTCATTAAATAAGCTGGGCGATTTTAGATACCTTTTAATAAAAATGCAATAAAAATTATTTATATAGTCCTAAGTAAGACATTAAGCTATATTTATTAGAAAATAAGTGTTCTAAATATATAAGGATTTTCGTGAGACCAAAAATTAAATCAAAGTGAAAATATAATCAGCAAATGGAATGTTCAGTTAAACCGGTTCCTCAGATCACCGAAGTTAAAAACACTGGAAGTTTCAATGCTTGCTTTTGTTGTTTTCCTAATGCCTTTAGCGCATAACACTAATAGAGGTTATGTACAAAAACCTTTAGTTTTTGCAAGTAAAAATTAAAAAAAAAAAAAAAACAATGTTAATTTGTCATGCAATGATAAGTTGTAAATATACTTTATAATTTAATTCCTTTAGGTTTTAACTATATTTTTGTTAGTTATCTCTCTTTAATTTCATTGTATAACAGATTAACTGTAATATAAAATTTTTTATTTATAAAAAAATTGTATTTCTAAGTACAACGTTTTTCAGTTTCTTTGAATTATTCTTTATATGAAAAATTCAAAGAACAAAAAATAATTTGAAATTATACTCCTAAAATGATTTCTTCAATTAATTTTCTCCCAACTTTATGTACATAAAAAATAACTGTTTAAATAAATTTGTTAGCTAAACTACTAGCCGTACGGAGGATAATCGATAAGTTAATAAAAATATAAATACTCTGGTAAGAATGAAAAACTGTATAATGAACTTAATTTACAGTAACAGTAACATTTGTATTAAGTTTAAATAACAATAATGAAATTTAACATAATGTCGAATAAAATTACAGCAAACTATTACATAATAATTGTAACATACAATGAACAACATCTATAATGTTAATTCAACATTTGCTAAAAAAATAAAATATATTAAATAAGACGAAATGTCACCTTACGATTTGATTATTGCACTGTTTGAGATTAGTAGAGATACCTGGTGGGTGCATCAGGATTGAAAAGCATGTGGTCAGGTTGCCTACGG
>JAAAKQ030137647.1:0-13315 GCA_010016005.3 Zanna intricata | reverse complement strand
AAAAAAAAAAAAAAAAAAAAAAAAAAAAAAAAAAAAAAAAAAAAAAAAAAAAAAAAAAAAAAAAAAAAAAAAACAAGCCTATACCACAAATACTAAAAACAGCTTAAATTCCATTTCATGCAAACAGATTTGATTTTTATATGTAACTGCACGGATTTGGTAATCTTATAAAATATAAGTGATATGACAAATATCGTACACTTTTGCTAGTAAGAATACATCAGTTCCGATATAACAATTTGTGATTGAATACAAAAAGTCCCAGGTTCAAATCCTGGTCAGACAACTTTTTTTATATACTATAAAATTCTTTTCATTTCATATTCTCTTTGAATAAACTTTGAGCTTATATGGTGAATTAATCATAAAAAAAGAAAAAAAACTTTATTCTAACTTATTCATTTGCACTTTGAACCAACTTGTCTGATTATTTACTAACATATATAGCTACACTACTACTAGTTCCAAGAAAAAAAGGAGCTTATCTATTATATGGATCTCATTACAAATTTTCCATAATTACTGCCATATCCAAAAATCATTTAAATTATTAAATATTATAAAACTGACCTGCAAACTTGAACAAGATAAAGATCTATTTAACTGATTATAGTAATCATGACTCAGGATTGTTTTCCCTGGTTGACTTTTTGTTTACTACATTTACTTAATATTACTATTTGAGTAATGCACTATAACAACAACTGCATGATGTTGCATGACAACAATTGCAGTATGACAACATTTTGTGAAAACAACAAATTTGCAGCACAATTTGTGAAATTCAATATAAATATTTTGGATTTACCAAGTACTGAGGAAACCGTGGCTACATTCTTATAGCAAAAGTGTGTTTTTCTGAATGAAAAAAAAAAGTCAAACATCCATGATTGTATATAAATGAAGGTGTACAAAGTTGTAATAAACGGGCATGCCATAAAAAAAATTGATAATAAGTTATATACAATTCTAGGTTCCTTTTTTTTTTTTACAGTTGTTTTGTTTATTCATGGGCATACAAACTGACCGACATGAATTAGTGCAAACAAGAGTCAGACATACTTAAAGAAACTATTGCAGATTGGAAATAATCTTTGAGAAGTGTAACCAGTTTTTGTTGAAGCGCATGTAAAATGAAAAATTTGTAGTATCAGCCAAATTGTAAAAGTAAATGAGAGCCTATTCTCCAGGTATAAAAATCTAATTGTATATTTTTTTTTTTTGCAACCACTAGATATTCGATTAAGACTCTCGAGAGGCTAACAAATGTTTTCTTGTATAAGTACCAGATAGGTTCTCCCTTATTTTGTTGAAGCCTATAAAAGACCACACTCTAGACTGCATCATAATAAACTCTGATTCCTAAGAAGGTTACCAAGTAAATGAAATTGAAAAGTAAGGTTTCCATCATTTCAAGGCGAACCATATGTATAATTTGTTGACTGTCTACAGGTGTACAAACACAAATAATACAAAGGTTACAGGATCAACAAAATGGCACAACAAGAAACACTGTGATACAGCTAGTCATATGTAGAAACGCTACTTTAGAAGTTCATGTGGCAGTGGCTGATAGGCAATCAAAATCCATTTGAATATATCCTAGATGCAATAAAGCAGTACTGACCAATCAAAACATGTAACTAAAAACGTAGTAATATTTCTATCCATAACATTATGAAAATAATTGTTATAAAACTGACTTTTAAACTTAAATGAAATAAAATAAAGACACAAGATAAGATTTATTAATTTGGTTATAATTATTTTTCTCTGCTTGTCCTTCTTACTTAAGCATTGTATTAATAATAATAATAATAATACAATAATAATTGTAACAATAATTTATATATCGCCAAATGTAAAACATGTAGTGGGACCTATATAATGGAAAACGCCACAAAAATTAACTTAAGAAAATTTTAATTACTTGAATAAATTTTTATAAATATTCATATTTTTTAAATGGGAGTTAAAGCAGGTGTTTGAATCATGCTAATAGTGGAGATATTTGAAATACAGTAATGTTTGGCAGTTCCTGGGGGAAATTTGGCAATCTCTCAAATTGACAAATTTATACTGTAATCTAATAAAACAACTGGTCAAGTTATGATGTTTCATGACTAAATGAATTTACATAACTTCTAATTCCGGCACGATGGTAATGAGCCACACTATGCGCTACTACTGTACCAAGTACACCATCTAATCTTTCATACAAAAATGACTAGATGATTAGGTTCTACAGAAACAAAATATAGATTACCAAACCATTATTTCTTCTCTGGTAAAAGAAAAATGTTAATAAAACTAACAATATTATAGGGGTTAAAAGAAGAAATTCTAGCTTTTGAAGAAATAAATTATAATCTTTTATTACATATCAAAGTTTGCCTAGTATTCCACAACATTAGCAATTAAAAGTATTGATGCAAGATAGAGAAAAAACGTTATTTCAGTTAACCTAAATGTTACCCCTGCCATCATCTAAATTTGATCCGTTCAATTAATTTTGGCCCATTAGATATATATATATAAATAGCTTTTATTAATAACAATATATTATTATGTAGCCAAAGATATACCTGATAAATGACTAAATCTAGTGTTTATCAGAAAATCTAAATTTTGTCATAAAAAAAAATCAGTTCAGAAGAACATATAATCTTCTAATATTAATTTTTGACATTAATCAAAACAAGAAGATACTTATAAACAAAAAAACATTAAAGATTAAACCATCAACTTACTTAACTATATTAAAAAATATAATTAAAAAAAATTATGAATATACCAAAATTATGTTAATTTTTTAAATTAATGTATTTTAAATATTTTATACTGTTTTATTTACAAATATATATATTAAAACCAAAATATTTTTAAAACTTTCATCAGTGAGTAAATTTTATTTTATATATTGGAAAACTTTTGATTAACTTGTAATCAATTGCAGTCTGTATATATATTATATACATATAATAATAAAAAATTATTCTATTCCATAGTGAAGCAGAATTTATTAAGTTAAAAGTTATGTCAAGAAGGGGTTAAATAGGTAGAGCTGAATACAATAAACAATAAAAAAAATAATAAATAATGAAACTGAAAAATAAAAAACTGCTTGTCAACATAAATTTTTATTATAATTAAACATACAAAAAATGATCATAAAAAAAAATCACTGTTATTGTGTGTAACTTGGATGAGCGACAATAGAAAATACATTCTAGTGGTATATCGCCACTGCCCAGATTTAAAAAAGTGATTAAGTAAAAAAACTTTTTAGTTGAAAAGTTTGTCAGTTTGGCACAAGTTTCATACAATGACAGAACGTGTAAGGTTGCTTTTAAGTTTATTTTGTGATGTAACTGTTGCATTCTGCTCATTCAAAAGAAGTTACTTGTTCCAGAAAAATATAACAGTAAACAACTGTTTGGTACTAACATTTTTTAATTATATCTGTGTTAAGGACAATCTTAAAGACATTCTGTGTCAACATCCAAATGTTATTAAAACTAAAATTTTTACATGAAATAAGTGTTGACATTTATTCATAGTAGTTCAAAACTTGGAGCCTTGACCTATTAAGCTGTTTCAGCAGTTGTCGAAACAACTTGGAGCAGTTCCTTAAGCCAGATAAAATGCTGCTAAAATGCTCCTGTAAGAGCTTATGTCATTTAAAATACTGGAAAACATATCGGCTATAGACTACTTACAATGTCTTAATGTTACAACATTAAGTAAATAAAAACATTAGTGATTTTTTTCAAATTAAGGAAGAATTAAAGAAAAAAAAAAAAATTACAACCTAAAAATTAGGAATCTGTCACCTTTCATCTTAACAAGAAAATATTTTACTGCTGATGTACTAAGAAAAATGAAATAATTACAATAGAAATGATACAATTCTTGTTTTATTACACATCTTAATAAATAAGATCATGTTTTATTCAAAAAGATAAAAAAAAAATTTTTTTAATTATTATGTGTGGGCACAACTGCATTGGATATAACACGTATTTGCTATCAGACATTCTAATATGTTAATTACCAGCTTTAAGCTTAAAAAACTGGTTTTAGAATATCACATACCTTGTGCAATCTTATGATTACTTTAAGTATTAGATGAAAGAAAATTTATTACTATATTGAGATTGGTTAGAAATTTTGGAATATTTAAAAAAAATTTTTCTCAACAGTCAAATTTTAGTGTTGCTTATATTCTCTGGAGTTCAGTTAGTGATGATGTTCAGGAGCTTTACTGAGTAAAGGCAAACTAACTTAGCTTTTCTTCTTAGCTTAGTTTTTCTTGCAACAGACCAATAGCCTGTTGCAAGAAAAACAATTCATGATGGATAGTAATTACTTTTTATTGAAGATTTATAAGTTTTTATAATGCAGGAAAATTAATTATCCAATACACTAAACAGGACCATAAGTATAAACCAAGTAAACATTATAAAGTTACATCTTTTCAGGATATCATATGAGAAACAGGAGACCAAAAATGACGCACAGCATACACTCAAGAGACAAGCATTTACGTGATAATCATCAACATTAAAAAATACCAAAAGGTTTTTGTTTAATGCCTGATGACAGCAAGAAATGTATCTAATATTTGTCTGACATATTAGTAAAAAATGAACTGTAACAATTTTCTCACATTCAAGCATCCATAAAGTTCATCATGTTGTTTTTTTTCCACAAATGTCATCTTAAAGATTTTTTCCTGAAGACAGATAATTTCAATTGTGTTTAAACTAAGCTTCTTGCATAACTTTAGTTTTCATAAAAACTCAATCAGCTTGCGACTAGAAAAGTATAACTGGGACTGAATTAACTTCTAATTTATGTGAATGTACAACCAAGAGCCTGTAAAATTTATTCTATTAACACTAGTTGTAAAATAAAAGCCTAGCTCAGAAACAGAAAGAAAAAACTTTATCATTTAGTATGCTAAAAATAAACAGAAAGAGAGTGAGTGAAAAGCACAATGGAAAATCTAATAATTGAAAACTAATTATAAAATTAGGTCTAAAATAAAATTTCCATAAAAATGTGTAGAACTGTATTAAGAACTATATAAATTAAAATTCCAAGATTTTTTTTAAATTTAGATCTCCACTTTTTATATTACATTTATATATACCAAAGATAATCTAAAATTAATTTTAGTTAGAAAAAAAAAGTTTACACTGATACATTAAAATTTTTAGGCTAATAACACTAATAACAAAAAATAATAATACATGTAAATTAATATAATAACTGAAGAACAATAAAAACAAGTTAACTATAACTGATACAAACAAATGTCATGGAGTTTTTAATAATTAAAAATTATAAGAAATTTACAATTAACATTTTTACAAAGGTATGAACTCATAAACTAAAAGAAAGAATTAAAATTATGTGCGAGTATTATATGTATATATAATGCATTAATTATGTGTTATGTTTAAATTTATTAATACTTAATACCAAATGCATTTCATAATATTGTGAACTGAATGCTGAGAAAAGCTTTCATCAAAACTAAATATTTATTTATTAAAAATACGTTTTACCAACATTCATCAATTTTACTTATTGAGTTAATATAAAATGTAAATGTTTATCAATTTAATTCACAAATGTTTCATTAACAAAGGAAAAATTTACTATTGTTTTTTCCTTCAAAATAACAGTGTGTAAACTAAATATGGTTTATTTAAATAAAATTATTTCATTTTACACCATGTTGTTGTGTCAATCTACATACTGTTTCAAATACCTAATTTCATACAAGCAGTAGGCATCATCTCTCTAAATCAAACTACCAATATAGTAAATAAATATAAATACATCTTTAGAAAAAGGTATGTCTGATACCTGGTTCAGGATCATTTTAATGATAGTAGCAGCTTCCCATCCCCTCCATCCACTCTGTCACTGGAATTCCAGTGCAACACTGCCAATAAAAACAATAACCTAATATATATATATATATAAAAATAATATAATACAATATTTATTATGGCACTGATTTTAATGGATTTAAACATTGGATTTGTAGATTCTTAAAACAAATCCAAGGTAACAAAATGAATTGACATTCATATTATAAAAAAACTGTTGATAAGAATTAAAATCAAGATGAGACTACGTAATTCATTAATTTTGAAGCTTTTTTTAGTTCTGTTACGAATCAACCAATTTATGTACAAAAAAGTTACCATCAGCAAACCTGCTGATTTTTTAAGGGCAGATAAGAATTTATAACAAAAAGATATAGAAATACTATCTATAAATAAAAAATAAGTACCGATAAAGGTATATATTTAAAAATGTTAATTAATAGGTAGCTATTACTGCGTATGCTATTTTGTAATAATTTTATGATGCACTAATGAAGGTTAATATGTTATAGTGCTCAAATATTTGAAATGCATCTAGTAAAAAAATTAACAAAAACGATTTTTCTTATATAAATGTAAAATCATCACATTACGCATACTAATGAAATGTAAATTCATACCCTACCCTATTAAATGGCATTTGATAATTAAATGTGTGTCTCCCTTAGCTTAGCACCAAAATATACCAATCACTAGCAAAAAATCTTGATTTGTGGTACATGTCTTGCGGTGGTCAGGTTATTATTGTTATATTATTATATATTTATCAAAGTTTTGGGAAAATTTGGTACTTTTTAATCAGATCATAATTTTCAGATGAAAATCGTAAATATCTTGAAAATGATCGGTCCCAGTGAAGTAAGAAAATTTTCTTTTTGACCCCACTCACAATGATACCCCAGTACTAACCATCAGATGATAATAATTTCAAGTGCCCCCAGGGCACCATTCGGTAATTGGGGAAGGGGTGTGATTGGATGCCACCATATCTTGGCAACCCCCTTGTCCGGTTTTCATAATTCAAACAGCATATGTATCAGCCGGTCGAGCGCTTTTTACTGCATCAATTATACTCCTGATTGCTTGGATCTTTGTTATTCAGAAATTAAATCATTTAGCCCTATGTTTTGATTGCATTCCCCCCCCCCCCCAATAAAACATACAGATTCACTCTTTCGCTAAATACGCTCAAACCTGTGCGTTAGTGCAGCTGTAAGGTATAAACTTATAAAGACTAAAAAGTAGAAAATAATAAAAATGTAATAGTAGAAATGTAAAAAAAAAAAAAAAATGTTAAAATACCACTCTTATTAAAGTAAACGTACTAAAATGTAAAAAATAATTTTTAGGATGGTATCTCAGAATGGATTTGACAACAAGCTCTTATAGTGATAAACAAGATTATGTGAAAATCATAACTTCAAATTAAAAATTTGATGATTTTGCCAATTTTTTCTTATGTGTTTGCCTCTGATTCTTTAGGCCATTAATAACGCATAACAAAAAATTGACAAAAACATCAAATTTTTAATTTGAAGCTATGACTTTCACAAAATCTTACATATCAATATCAAAACTTGTCAATCCATTCTGAGATACCATCCTAAAAATTATTTTTTACCTTTTGGTGTGTTTAATAAGAATGGTGTTTTTCAACAATTTTTTTCATACTTTTTATTTGTTTATATAATTGTTTTTCTTCATAAAATAATGAATTATAACCAAAAAGTAGGCACTGGAATGTACCGATCACTAACAAAAAATCTCGAGTTTAGTTAGTATCAATTTCTAGAGTTAAATTTCAAATTTAACCTTTCTTACATTAATTTTCTTCATAAAAAAAAAAAAACTTTTACACAAGAGGTAATCAATTTTGGACACCTAATAATCACACTCCGAGACACCACCCCCAGAGCAACCTTCCTGGAGGGCCCAGCTTCAAAGGTGTGCCTCAGGCATGTCCTCCTGCAGCAAGTCAATCAAATAAAACAGATGATTCATAAAACTTAATCAGCTTGCTCGATCCTGGGTAAAATAGTATCATCTATGTCTACCAACAATTATTAGTTCCAAAGCAATTAATAATCTCAAGAAATAACTTCTTTAAGAGAACAATGACTGAAAGCAAGATAAAAATATTCAAATGCAAAAATCATGTATGTTAAAACTAGTTCCTATCGACTTAAGTTCAACGACGTTGAAGCATTTCCCTTTGCATTATAAACTGAATATAATAGGCAAGCATGGCTCATCAAGGTCAAAAGAATTTTAACTTTTAGCTACCAAGTATGGTATCTTTATTTCTGGTACTTTTAATATATACAACTAGCAATCAAGATTACATTACCATGTAAATGAATAAATAAAACATAACAAACTATTCAATTCACAAATAATACCTTTATTTGCCTCTTCATCAAACATGTTTGCTATAAAATATTTTTGACAGATATCTGATTAAATTAAATTAAATGCAGTTTAATTGAATTACTGTGATAATTTTTATTTATACAATTTTTTCATCATTAATTAACAACAAATCCTTCGTGAAAAAAAATGAATTAAAGTTATGCTTCAGATTGAAACAACTATCTCAATTATTGCAGAAAGAATCCTGGCTTAAATAAACTTTTTTAAAGTGGGATAATTACACTTATTTCAAATCTTCTTGTATCAATACTATAAGATACTATAGCTTGTCATTAGTATAACACTATTTTTTACATTTTAACAAGTGATTAATAGATAAAGCTGATGTTTGCTCATACATTTTAAATATATCTAATCTTTTCTTTCAGCTAAATATTATTACAAATTTCTGTTATTAAAACATTTTTTATTTATTTTTTTTTTTTACAAAAATAAATCCTTGATAAACTTATTTATAGATAGACAAGAAAACAGTAGAATCTGGCCAATATTATAAAAAATAAGAACAGTTAAAAATAGACCATAACAGTAGTAGTCTTTATGCGGTAAGGAATGAAGTGATGCAGCAAATGAAACTGTCAACTAATATGATGATTCACTATCAAAATTCAATTAAAAATCTTTAAAAAGAATTCTTATTTGTAAATTTGCTACAATTAATTTACCCTTAACTTACTGAGTGGCAGACAATAAAAAGGGATAATTTTCACTTTTCTAAAATATTTTATGTGGCCAATATACTAACAAATGTTGGTCATTACAGTAAAAGAAAAGTTTTTCAAGAAAATAGACTGAAGTGATGCGAATAATAGAAGAAATCTGCCGAGAGATTACGTAAAGCATTTACAAAATCTGCAGATGAAGGAAAAAGAAGAGCAAAATATACCTTCAAATAATGGTATGATTGAGTTGAACATTCAATTTAGAGACTCCAGATTAATCCAGAAGATATAAATTATCGAAGCAATAAGTGGAATGCAATGATCTGTTTAATTTCAAGAAATCATTTGCTGAATTTTATGTTTCATGAACATTTGTTGTAATGTAGTTATAGTTTTTTACTCATAAAAATACGTTTAAAATAAAAAAAGTATTAATATTTTTAATAAAATACACATTTAATTTATGAGCAATCATAATATTTTCTGTGGTAGAAAAAAACCATTTAAGTTTTTTTAAATTTAAGTAGTTGTTTTTGTACGGTGCAAAAGACTCTTGTCTTTAATAATTCAGCCTTCAGTACTAAAATTAGTGTTACTAATCTACAACAGTATCAGTAGGCACCAACAAAAAAAAAAAGAAAAAAAAATAGGAACCAGAAAACTATCCCCAAGCCATAAAAGGTGGTAACAACAATATCTATACAATTTTAAGATTCTAAAACATCAAGAAATGAAGGGTCCAGAATAACTGGCATAAAAAACCAAAATGGGTTATAACGAATATTTAAAACAATGAGATAACTTCAAGTCATAGTGTATGCAATCTTTGGTGAAAAGATGAAAAACTGAAATCAGAGAATACAAAAATTCATTCTTTACAAATTTTATTTCTATAAATCACTGTTACAATTGAATAAAATGTTTTGCAATATTAGACTCCTAGACCCAATTGCATTAATTGTTATTTTACATAACTGTACATTTTTTTAACCTCCAGGACCACCATTAGGTATTTGCTTCAGAGGTAGGGAGTGAAAATGCCATGCCTGACCGGGATCTCCAGATGAAAGGCTGAGACGCTACCAATCGTGCCATGAAGGCTGGCATACTCAACTGTACTTACCTATTCATAATGGCACTCTTTTTATGTTCTACAGAGTTTTGTATATGAGATTTTATTTTTATGTATTTTAATAAAATAAAAATTTAATCTGGGAAAAACATACACACACACACATAAACACACAAATATATAGGAAAATGGTTTTCAAAGATCATTAAAATTTTGTTATAGCTATAAAAAAAATTCTTGTGTCAATAATCATTCAACGAATAATATAAAAATAATTTATAAACAGTTATTTAAATTATACAGTTAAAAACAGTTATAATTTTTTAGTTACTGGTTATTATTGTGTTAAATTATTGGATCTAAGCAATATTATATTCAGCATACAGCAGTAAACTCCATTCTCATTAAACAAATGATTCTATAATGCTTGAAGCATCTTAGAAAGTAAATTTCAATAACTAAAGGATAAGAAGTTAGAATGAAATACAAATGTCAATTTTAACTAACCGATTCCCATAGATCACTGAAGTTAACTGCATCAGATAGTATGTGCTGTTGATATTGCTATTTTTCTTCTAAATGTTTTCAGAATGTAAATCATCTCTTCAAGGATAAAATCATTTGAAAACATAGGACAAACTTAAAAACTCTTTTAAATATGTTGAAAGTATATAATAAAATATACAGCAATTTCTATAATAATCGACGCACAAAATCATCCTTAAGAACAAAACATATTCACATTTTATAGAATGAGAATGTACGACTTTTTATTACTGCTAAGGAAATAATACTATGTCAGGTATATATATAAATATATATATATATTCTATATTCATTCTATATATATATATAATTAATATGCCATGCATACATAAAATAATAATCCATTAATCAAGCTCTCATGTTAATATTGGATAAATAAATAAATTATTAAAGATGAATAATTTAACTTGCAATACAAACAAGTAAGATGTAATGTGAAATTAGATAAATGAAAAACATGCGAATAAGAAAACACTTATCAAGGAAAGAGAATACAATGAAAATATTTGAAACAAATAATACACATTTTAAGAATATTAAAGCAGCATTTACTACTTACCAAAATTAATTCCATAACTTTAAATAAACTATCACGTACAGAGAATATTGTAACGTATCTCTCAGTTGAGAGAGAAATAATCAATTCATTTACAGAAACTAACAATCAATGTTCATACCCAGTATTTTAAACATGTTGAAAAGCTTTTAAAGTTTTTTATGTCTGTCATGGCATTTTTTATTCCCCGATGAAAATATTTTCCGAAAATTTTCATGTTGAATAAGAGCAATGAAATTAAGCATAAGCTAATATTTGGAATTATTAGAATTTGTTATTATATTGTGTAACAGGATTTGATTTAATTTACAATCAAACTTTGTGCTTTGAACTTTATTAAGGCGTCCAGGTTTAGTTAAGTTGGTTCTAAAAGAAAGTATAGAAGGCAATATCTGTATAGGAGGACTAAACAAACATGGGATAATTAAAATAGTGATAAAATAGATAACTGAAAGAAGCTAGAAATTTGGTCAAAAATAATTCATCATTATTATAACCATAATGGAAAAAAACAGACGATTACATTTAAAGATGATCAAGAAAAAATCATTTTTGGCAACCAACAGAGATTTTTAAATCTGTTGCACGATTCATATTGACAGTGGAGGAACTTTCAATCAATTTTTAAATTACAATTGCAGCTTTATATTGTATATACTCTCTCTCTCTCTCTCTCTCTCTCTACATATATATACATTCTCTAACACATATTCTATATAAACATGCATGTTAGTATGATTTTCATAACTCCCCTTGCAGAAAGAAAAATATAACACTTAAGAAAAATAATATACTTTAGAAACCCTTTTTTTTTTTATTCACTCCAGTTACAACCAAAATCCATATCAGTGAATACTTTGAAGCTGCAATCACAGATACTGTCAAAGAACTTCAAGTAATAAAAATCACTTCATTCTTCCTAGACTTTTTAATAAAAGACCAGTCAATAGTTTACAACAGTAAAAAGTTGACTGGAAAAACAACAGAACAGCTGATCTTTCCTTAAAGTATGTGACACTGCTACAATCAGACGCCTGAAAATATCTGTACAAGTAATAACACATGAGGTTGTCACATTAGAGGGTAAATTAAATCAATCTTAGATCTGCATGAAACACTTAAAGGTGAATTAATACAAACTGAAAGGGACATAAAAAGCGCAAGCAAGATGTTCACCAGAAAAGAAAAATAAATACACAAGTTGATAACAAGATAGAAGGAACTGTAAATGTTATGAAAACATTAAACGAGAAAATGGCTTGATTAACTTGGGTCATAAGATTTTAAACAAAATTTTTTTTATTAACAGTTTAGCTTAGGTTAAGCCAATATGATATTACAATTACTTCAATTTGCATAGATTTCAATGGGTAAGTTTATTTAATTTTTAAATTGTTTAAAATCAGTGTCATTTCAAATTAAAAATTATAAAAAACTTAATAAAGAAGTAGAATCTCCCCTCCGTATTTATGTATGTTGCATAAATGGAAAATAAAAAACCATCAGCTGGTGAGGTGGTGAGATTTTGACTAAGCTATGCAACAGGCTTTCAATTAGTAGTTCATCTAAAAGTATGTATATTAAGTTAGTGGATTTCATTAGTGTACAATCATACAAGCTACGGTCAATCCATATCAAATCAACCAATTTAATTTGTAAAGGTTACTGTCAAAATTTATTTATTTTTTACCTAAGTTTGTATTATACTCAAGAGAGTTGAAAACAGGTATTCATTAATTTTTTTAGATGTTCAGTTTTTTTTTCAGCGGCCATTTTGTATTCATGTATCAGCATATTTTTCTTTTTCAAAGTTTTTCTTAAATTCTGTAGCTTCTAGGTTTCTAAAGATATTCAGTTCAAACAAAAACCATGTGAATGAAATGTAGTCTTGAACAATCTCAGGTCAACCACTACTGAGAAGTGCGGTTAACTGTAATCCAACCAACAAACAACACCGGTATCCATGATCTAGTATTCAAATCAATATAAAAGTCCTTTACTAGGATTTGAACCTTAGAACTCTCAACTTCGAAATCAGCTGATTTGCAATGTCACATTAACCGCTGGAAAAGTTGGATAGAAAAAGTATCAAATGAGGAGGTATTTAGGAGAGCTAATGAACAGAGAAGCTTGCTAAAACAATTGA
>JAAAKQ030137636.1:0-13315 GCA_010016005.3 Zanna intricata | reverse complement strand
AATGAGGATGATGTGTATGAATGTGAATGAAGTGTAGTCTTGTACAATCTCAGGTCGACCACTCCTGAGAAGTGTCGGTGTCTATCTTTAACGTTCTCAACGCATAGAACGTAACATAAGAACATAATATATCATATAATATTTGATACATACAAGAACGTAACACGACCTATCTTTTTTCCGTAGCTTACCCATATTTTAAGTAAAATAAAACTAAAATAAACTGAAAGAAATATATATATATATTCACTTCTTGTAGTTCATTATCGACTTTTAATATCTGTGCCAAGTAAAAGTATGATAGAACAATGGCGGTGTGGTAGGGATGGCAGTAAACATTTATGGAATCGAGTAGTGTTATTTATACACATAATTTTTTTTTTTCAAGTAAAATTTTTGAACAGAAACGTTAAAATAATGAAAACTATTTACTCAATCACTCAACCATAAGATTAATGATTCGCACTACCTCCCGATAGTAACCTTCACCGCGTGTCAGCGTTCTAATCGTTGTAGGATTTTGTTTTGTATCGATAAATTTAACATTTAATGTATAATAAAAAAATCTTGACCTAAAACTAATATATCTGAGTAGGCCCGAAATCGTATGCATTTTTCCACGTTCTGATTTTATCTCGTAAATAATTTTGTCTAATTTATAAAACAGCTGTATAAATAAAGATAATATTTTAATAAAGCTGCCAAATACCTACTCCATATGAAATAACTTAAAAAAAGATTTCAAAATTATCAATCGCCTACATGTAGGATCGTACAATAAGACAGACACTGTTAGTAAAACATTTGAAAATGAAGTGTTTATTAACATTTTTGCCGGCAATTAGCCCGGCAGGCCGTTCGTTGGGGCCAGTTGCATGCAGATAAGAATAAGTTACGAGGCTATAGACCTCGTAACTTATTCTTACATACACACCATATATATATATATATATATATGCTACGTATAGTGTATTATATTATACTCGGTACTACGAAGTACTATTAGCTTTTAAGGCCCGTGTATAGGAACACAGAACGACGGCCGGTACCTCCTTGATAGTATCTTACTCTTGCAATCAACCCTCCTCCCTCTTCTGTTTTAAAACATAATTATTATATAAAATGGACGTAACAACATCTGTACCAGAAAACAAGGCCTCTTCTTTAACTCTTTTTGATATGCATTGTATAATCTACAACTTTTATCATTTGACATTTAAAAAAAAAACAACTTATTCCTACATGAAAAAATATTAATTGACAGATTTTCTTCATGTTATTAAAAATTAATTTTTTTTTTTTCAAAATATTTCCAGTCGATTCCTCGAAACAAAATATATGATTTACTCATAATTAAAATTTAGTCAGTCATAAATAACAATCATAATGAAATACATTTAGTATTTTAAATGGAATACTTTGGATAAAAGTAGCAGATATATAAAAATAGTTTTAATCTAAACAAAATTTTGTTTGATAACTACAAAAAAAAAGAACCTTTCAAACTTATCTAAGGCATCCAATTGAAGTAAGCAGACATTATTAAAACTTAATGACAAATTTGTAAAAGATGATAAATTTTCTGCTATACTATTTTTTCTGCTGCACTAAAAAGTACAACTAAATAGATTTATTACATTGAAATTATATACTTAAGAGCACAAATTTAACACGAAATTATAAAAAAAATTGTTAATTCGTTCTAGATGAGAACTTGTATTTTGTCGTTCTCACTATTTTTTAATTAACCATCAGGTTTATAAACCAAATAATTCTACTATTTTTCTTCATAATTCAAACTAAATCTTTAAATATCTTCTTTAATTATGGAAGTATGCAAATAACATATTTTTTTAAAGTATTTCTATTGAAAATAGTAAATGATTTTCATGTTCCAATTATTTGATGTCCCCTTAAAATAGATCCCGTTATTACAAGATTTTTTTAATGTCCGATTTATAAATTAAAAGCCGGTTTCTTAATTACTGATTTAGATTCCTGTTCAGATGCCAGAATAATTCCTTAAATTTTGCGTCCAGTTTACTTTCCGTTTTTATAAACGTCAATCTATAAAATGTAAGGCAAGAAGATATTTTAACAGTATCTGTATATTGAACTTTTACTTATTTAAAGTTACATAAGGATGGTTATCATGACGTAGTGCAAATTAAACGTACTTTTTCTTTCATTCACTAATAATTTATAAGTTATTTCTACAACTACTAACTAAATCAAATATTTAATATTTACACCAACTAAAGAATGTTGGTTAGATAAGTAAAGAGCTCAAAAATTAGGAAACTTCATTTTCTACTGATATGAAATTCACATGACCCGGCTTTTATATTTTATCTTAATTCCTCAATTATAAATTGGGTAACGACTTCACGTAAAATATAATCGTGCAGTCCCGCCTCAATAAACTCTAATAAAAACATATCTTATCTCGTAATTCAATCAAACGCATTTTATAGAATAATTATTAGGAAATATTATTACACAGGTAAAATTTCAAAACTTATTTTAAAGAACTGCAGTATAATTCTATATGTAACTTTGTATTTTATTTAATTGCATTATAGAAAAAAAAGTTACAGAATTAAAGGAAAAATTGAAAAGAAATTTTAAATAAACCATATTTGAAATTTTTCGTCTTTTTTGCCATCCCCCCTCGGAGACGGACCCACAATTAATCATAAACTCAGCTCAGGAGAGTGCCTTCGCCTCAAACTACTTAGGAAGGACCCAAGGCCCCAGCCAAGTAGCCAGGACTCGGTCTTTTTTTTTTCAGCCCATGTCTCAAATCAGGTGTTCCCAAAAGGAAACTCCCTACTGGAACTCTAGTCTCGATGCCACGTCTCTAGTGAGGAACTTTTAAAGGGATTCCCACCGGGACTACGGTCACATTCCCCCAATGGCGTTTCAAAGGAGTCCCCACTTGATCACTGAAGGTGGAAGACCGAAGCTTCCCACTCATCCCAGATGGGGCTGTCCCTCAAAAACACCATGACTTCACTGTGAAGACACAAATCCTGACGTAGGTGGAACCGTTTTGCACCCTCGACCATCGGGCGCATGACCGTGGAACTTGCAGGATATACATCTAAGCTCCTGCTTACAGTCTTTGCGTATGTGGCTAGCCTGACCACACGAGATTTGACCATCCGCTAGGATGGGCGGCAATCCCAATTCACTATCTGTGTTGAACCGTAAGCTGGCCGCATCGATAAAACATCGATAGTGACCGACTCACCTGACTCATCTTACGGATTTTCCTGAGAAACTCATCCTGCGTCGTAAGAGGATTTACGTCTTACACCACTTCTAGCCAGGCTCGTGGCTGTACCATCCACTTTAAAAAAATGTTCAGTTAGACAAAATAAAATCTTTCACGTGTATTTAAAATTCTCACTTTTCAAATAATAAAGGAAAATCTGGAATTATTTATATGAGATCGACCCGAAAAAAAAAGAATCATAAATGAAATTCATGAATCGTAATATTTTTATCGTAGTAATTATTTATGTATTAAGACCGTTCATCGCATTAGGATCGAAATAAGACTAGCAAGTGGGTTAAAATATAAGTGGTTGAAAATAAACGATTGTTCAACTGTTAATAAGCACAATTAACGACTGTTATACACAAAATTAATTGAACGTAAATCCTCAGAGTTATCTATAAGCCATAAATACAGGGTTAAATAACGTATCGTTAGGAAGGGATGGAATACGGGACCCCAAGAGCGAGCAGTAGTTAGAAAAAGAGAGAATGTATATATCTGAGAGAGAAAATGAAACTGAAGGGGGGGGGAGGGAAAGGATGTGGTGTGTTATATATAAAAACTAGCCTGCAGGGTAAAAATCAATCGAATCGGGGGGGAGGGGGGAGAGTCGTTACTTATTTCTTTGCAGAACAAGCATTATCTAGCAGGCCGCTGCTAATAAAGTTAAGACTTAGTGGGTTGGCCAGATCCTAAATAACCTCCTCCCGTCTTTTCACATGATATATGCTTTCAAGCTTCAGGCAAAGGGTGGCCTTTAGGCCAAACCCAGGACCGGCGACACCGTGCGAGCATAGTTCAAACCGGCGAAACTTATTAAGAAGAAGTATCGATTCTATAACAGCTTCCAACCAAACCGTGCCACCCTTTTATACACTTTTATTAACAGTAAATTGATGAAAAGATACGAGTTTTTCAACTTTATTAAACTAAATTAATGTGCTGTGATAAAAATTTATTTTTATTAACCTTACAGAATTGCTATATAATCTTTCCACTTTTAAAAAAAAAAAAAATTAAATAAAAAAAATGAAATATACATATATCATTTCATTACTATTTTACCACATACATTATCAATAATTCTGCAAACGTAGAATAATTATAATAAATAATTAATCAGCGACTACAGCGGTTGACAGAACAATTCATATACGAAATTTGAATTTTCTTAACATCAACAATACAACAAAGTGAATATATAATCACTTATGTTTATCAGTGTCAGGTATGATATGTTAAATAAATTCTATCATTACCCCCAGTATAAAAAAAATATATTAAAATCACAACAAATCAGGTAAATTATTTAAAGTCAGTCAATAATTGAGAGATGTTAACAGAATTCCATGATGTTTATATTCTTCGTAAAAAAAAAAAAAAACAAAAACAGAATTATAATATTTAAAACATATGAATTTTATAGTTTTAAAACATTTAATGGAAAATAACAATCCGTAAAAGTAACCTTTTTTCATTTCATTTTAGTTACATGTAGATATTATAAAAGAAAAAAAGATCTCTTAAAGAGAATAAGTTTTCTTAAAACTTAATTCCTCAAAAGAATAATTCATAATATTCCACATTAAAAAATAATTTACAAAAAAAAGTAGTCTTTTTTTTAAATACATTAGAAATTGATGAATAAAAAACAGATAAATAATTAAAATTATAATTCCATTTACAATCAAGTTTATTGTTTAAATGATACACACAAATTTAGAGAAATAATGGGCCAAGTAAAAAATTTTATACAATAATTGTTTCAAAATCTTTATCAATTTCATTAAGAAAAAAAAGTTCTATGATCAATAAACTAGTTGAAGTTAAGGAAATAAATTCTAATAAAGACCAGGAAGAAAGTTTTAAACGAATAATTATAATTTGTTCATTCTACAGAGCGTTCGAAATATTGCTGTTCACTGGAATTATGAAAATGTAATGACAAAACTTTCTTAATTATTACTTCGTATTTTTATTTCATTATTTTATAAAAACGGATATTATAATAACTGGAAGAGTCTATAAAGGGTGTTGAAAATGACGTCCTCCAACAACAATACGACACTACACGTGTTTCAATTAGTTTTCAAACACTTTAACCGATTACTAGAATATCTCGTACGTATGCGCCGTTATTGCGGGTTTTAGTTCGTCAATCATGCATGGCCTGTTGCTACTATACACTGCTTATTTCGCTGACCCTCCTCAAAAAAAAGTAATTTGGTGAAGTCAGTTCGGAAGATCGTGCAGGCAATAAACCCTTTGAAATGATTCGTTCACATAAAAACATTTCGTAAAGTAGTCATCAATCTGTTAGATAAGTGCGCTTTGGCGCCATCTTGTCGGATCCAATCGTGAGCTATTTCTATTTCTGTCAACTGACTAAAGAAGTTTTTTTTAAAATAGTACAATAACGATACTATTAAATGTATTTCGGAAAAAACTGAACTAACAATGCGCGTTCTACTCACACCGACCTATACTCCAATCTTCGCCTTGTGTAAAGATTGTTCTCGTAATGCACGAGTGTGTATTAACACACCCTCCCAGATGAAACCACGCTTAATCTGTTAAAAAAAATAATGTCCAGTATATCTAAAGAAATTTGGTGGATAGCGGATCGGAGTTCCAAGGTTGCCATTGGTCTCCCTTCATCCAGTGTACTAGTCATCGGCTGTAGAGGGGGGAGCGAGTTTGTTTGGGCTGACCTGGCTAGCCAAGTGGTGATCAACTACAACCACTTGCCCAACACCGTGATAGACGACTTTGCAGAATTTCTGGACTGTTTAGGGGAAGAAGTCGCCAGTTGCAGGGATCAACGTGTGCTGGTACCGGGGGACTTTAACGCATAGACTATCGAATTCGCCAACACAACAGCAGTCAAAGCAGGAGAAGACCGAGTCCCGGCGGACTCCTACTCGGGGTGTCCCCGTTAGAAACGTTGGCTTAAAAACCGAGTACCGCCTCCCGGTGTGGGGACCCAGACCCACTCCGGGCCTGGTGGATCCTACTCTGAAGATTTGAGGCGGGCGCAAAGTAAGGTCCGAGAAAGCCGGAAACCAAATGAGAAAAAGAACAAAGTGAAAATGACGAGGTATGATTAATAAACAAGGGCGTTAAAAGGCACCTCTCGGGGCTGTGTTAATAATTAATTTCGAGTCCGGCTGCGGAAGGAGGAGTTGGTGAGATAGATAGTTTAGTCGGTAGGGCGCAGGCACACGTACGTACTTCTAGTATTATGCAGAACCTATTAGTTAGTTCATCAACACTTCGCTCGTAAATGGAGTTCCTCCGACTCACCAGAAAAAAAAAGAGTTTTGATCAATAAAACACATAACCGTGGACATTTTGTCTTTTGGGATGATCTGTAGGTTTCAGTTCTTGAACACACACTTTACTTTTCACATACACTTTACTGTTAAACATAATTTATTTTTTCTTTTCAAACCATAATAAAATGGATTTGTAACATTTTTCTTTCTTTTTCTTTAAGTAAATAGAATCTAAGAGATATTGTACATCATTCTGAATGTAATACGCTTCATCTGAGAATACGAAATTGTTTTAGACAAAATAATTGTCTAAAACAATTATTTTTCATTATTAAAGTGATTTAATTTAATATAGATTTTGAAAAATATTATTAAACGGATATTTAAACAAAAACAATGTAACAGATTTTTTTTTTTTTGTTTTGTAAAAGGGTTTTATGAACGAACAACCTCGGAGAGTTTATTACTAATAAACTAGATAAAAATGTAATACAAATCATTATTTATATTACAAATAAATAAATTGGAAAGAAGAAATCAACCTTCAATTTATCAACGAAATTTTACAAGGCGCAATATATAAAAAAAAAGAAAAAAAAAGGTTTCTTTGTTAGGAACTGTAAGACACTATAGAATTCCAAACATTAATGAGAATATCAAATTATTTAAAGCACAAACTAACTCACGCTATATGTTTACAGAACTTCAAACATTGGTGATATTTTTTTTTAGTAATTATGTGTCTGCTGCTGCTATTAGAGTTTATAGCTATTCACAACTTACCTAGGATAAATATTTAACATCTTTTCAGTTGTTAAATATTAAATAGTCGTTATGTCATTCCCTTTAATTTTATTATAAAACTAATTTCTTCTTTTTTTTAAGCATAATACGATAAAAATAAAAACTCATCTTTTATAAAGAATGACATTAAATTAGTGAATCAGATAACTGATGAAATCGATATTGATGAAGACAATGACATTAAATTTCATAAAAGTTTCAGTTTATTTATTTATACCGGGTTTTTTTTTTTTATTTGATTCATATAGTAGCGAGATTGATGAGGTTTTGAATTGTGGTAAACATTTCGCGTGAGTTCATAAGAAAAAGTACAGTTAAGATTTCGTAATTATTGGTTAAATAATTTTCGCGGTTATCAGGAACAAAATAAAAAGATGTCCTCTTTTTATACAGTAGTGAAAAACACTATTAAACTACCGAAAAAAGAAGGACAAACCATAAAAGTAAAAATATATTTTATTATACAAAATTTCAGTTCATATAATTACTAGAGAAATATATAGAATTGTTATTTTAGGAATTTTAAATTCCTTATATTAAACTAATTTTATATTAAAAATCAAATAACTTTACTAAATGGTAAAGCTATTATTTGATTGAAAATCTCATTGATCATTCATTTTATAATAAACAAAAACCCTATTACATTCATTCAGTTTACTGGAATATACAAGGTAAACTTTAAAAAATAATAAAACATTTTCCAAAATCTCTGATGCATGCCAATACTAGAATAACGGTAAATATCAGTCTATAACAACTAGTAAAATGTATAAGAGAATTTAAAACATTTCAGACGAAGAAGTAGCTAGAATATTTACCTCGGCAATATTTTGTTTAGTCACGTTATGAATTATATTAAATTTAGAAATTGGTTATTGTGTTTGTTATGATATAAAGGGAGTTATTATATATTGAAGAATAACACGCAAAGGTTTTTTTCCACTTCTTTTTTTAATATCATTAGCAATTTATATTTGAACTGAGATTAGTATCGGTTACTGAAAACCAAAAAAAAAAAAAAAAGACAAGAAAAGAGAGAATTATTAATGAAAATGGTTTCATTATAATTTTTAACGAATTAATTGTACGCAGTTTGCATATAACTAATGTACAAATAACATATAAGTTGAAACAAATAAAAGATTAAACATTAATTTTTTTTTTTTTTTAAATTAGATATTCAAAACGAAATTTACCAAAGAATAAATTAATAATATTTGTTTAATTATTTCACAGCTTTTTTACCCGCTTTATTACTGGATTTTCCCATAATAATAAAAGCATTTCCATATATTTAATGATTATATGCATAATCATGAATCATAAAAAAAAGAAATGGATGACATTTTTTTGAAACCAAAGTGATTCAGCGTAAGAAAAAGATACTTGGAAAACAGAGAAAAAACTGGGAAATCTAATAAAAAAAAAAAAATTAATAGCTTTTGTTCGGAATTATGAATCATTTTGAAATTTTAACAATAATAAATGTACAATATATTTTATATTTATATTAAATCGTGAAATTATTTATTTTTTTTTTTTTTACAATTTGTTTATTTACAATCTGTTTCAAGAAGGAACCGAAAATAAATAATAAGCACTTTATAATTAGTTTTCAATAAATTCCCGGAAAAATAAAACATACATAAATTAGACAGTAGTTCAAACTTGATATAAATGTAAAATAACAACAGTTCATTAATAAAAATTCACTTGAACAGATTCACATCATAAAAAAATTTTAACTTAATAAAACCAAAAAAAAAAGAAAAATTGAACCCAAAACCAATGGTAAAAGAGAAAAACAGCTATTTAAATTCAACAACTAGATCTAAAATATTTACAAGAAAAAAAAAAAAAAAAAAAGTATAAATATTGTAAAATCAGATAAGACTGTAATAATAACACATGTAGACGACTGTACAAGACGTGTAATAAGACTTTATCACAGCAGCGATTTGTTGTTTATTGTTCTAATTTTCTTTTTCTGTAGTTTGTTTTACGTTTCGTTTTGTTAGTTGTAATATCATAAATTATAAGACTCAAAAATCAAATAATATTAAAGGACAAAGGGGAAAAAAAAGTAACAGAATTTTATTATGAAAAGAATTTAGATCCTTCAACCGACACAGCTAAATGTTCTTAAAGGACTTAAAGGACATCGTTTTAGCCCAAGAGTCGCTAAGATTCCCCACATTCAGGACGAGAAGGCGTTTGAGTCGTTACTATCAACAACAGCTTCACTGTAGTTTAGGAGACGGATTACTTTTGCCACTCTCATAAAAATATCGGTTAATTTCTTTCACTGCAGCACAAATTTACCAGGGAAGCTTATAAATTGAACAAGTGAAAAAAACATCTGGACTACGTAAATTTAAAAACCAACCTAATTCAGATGTAAAAATTAGACTTTATCGTGATATATATACAACTACTATTTTAACAGATTTCAAAGTTAAATTTCTTATAAATAATTTACACAAATACAATAAAATATTAATACTTTTGTAATTATAATTGCATAATTAAGTTTTGTGGTTTTATGACAACAAATCACGTACAATACAAATCCATAAAATAAACAGCGAATTTTCTGATGTAGTGTTACAATATATTGTTTAAAAGTTTTGGATAGGTTGATAAGAGGGAATAAATGGGCTAGATAAAAATTTATGAAAGACTCTAATTAATGGATGTCGTCCAACTGTAATCGGAAGCCAATTTTTACTACATTATTAAATAATACATTATTTTTATTTGGATGAAATGTCCAGTTCTTAATAAAATAATCCAATTCAGACGTAATAAAAATCGGTGTGCAATTTCTACAAGTGTAAAACACAAACGTATACATACATATTGACAAACATTTATAGAATGGTCCTTAGATTAAAACAGAAAAGTTTCGGATCAACTACGAATATAACCGGTTAGCTTATGTTTTTTTAGAAAGCAATCATATTTTTGTCTAGTCCGAAGCAATTGTAGAATTGTTGGTTTGTTATTTGTGATGTAGTATCCAACAAGGTATCAGAAGTAGCCGGAATTATGTACAGCGCTCAATCATATAAATTTACTCAACTCTATATACCGTATTTGGCAGAAGTAAGTAATCATTTAAAACAATGTCTCTTTTTTTTTTATGTCTTTATAATTTTTATTTTATTATCCGAAAATGGTGATAAAAAAAAACAATATTTCTTTAAGCAGCAAATTGGTTGATTTAAGTAATACAAAGGGAAAAAATGGATTGATATTAACATCCGTTATATTATATTTCATAAAATTGACGAATAAGATTGTCTCTTAACCAAAATATTCAAACTTTAATTTATAAAGAATAACTAGCCTATAATAAAAAAGAAAACTTTTCGATCGTAGTTTATACGCTATTTTGAAAATTACGCAATCTCCCTTTACAAATTTACATTATCACAGGAGATAATTTAAAACAGTAATACATAATATGGCGTATATATAAATATCCGAATAGTAAATGGAAAAGAAGGAGGGGCTATCAAAAGCATATCGTTTTTATGCTGAATCGTAAGCCCATCTTCAGATACCAGAAATAAAAATAAATTTAAGGGAAAAAAAGAAAAGAGAAAAATAAGATGTTGGGGCTAGGCTAAAAGAAAGAGAGACGTTTCACGTTAGTCAGATAGACTGTAAACTTAGGGGGATGAAATTGGATATATGTTTAGGGGACGCACAGCGCGGCACAAGCAGATTGATGAGAAAGACATGTCCCGCCTTCCTACCCACTCACCCCCCTTCAACAACCAGGCAGCAGTAGCAGAAGACCTTCTAATAAAAAAAAAAAAGAAAAAAAAAGGGAAAAGATCCTTTACGGATGAAACAATCCCCTAGGCAAGTACAGAATCATGTGCTCAATTGTTCTCTCATTCTTATTTATTTATTCATTGCATTTTTACTTTTTAATGTTCAGTCACTTTTTTATGGATTGTAATAATTTTTCTTCTTTTTTATAATATTTATGAATAGAATACATATTTAATCAGGAAAAGTATTAAAAATGTAGTAAATTAAAACTACAGAATTATTCTATCAAAAGAATTTTATAAAAGTTTTATTATTCCTTTGACGCAGGGTCATATAATAATTTAAAACAAAAAAAGACTACAATGTTCTTACGATAATAAAATAAAAATACAAATGAAATTTAACTTTATAGAAAGTTTAAAAAACCTAACAAAACTTCATAAAGTTAGATTAAAAAATAAAAAATTCAGTAACAAAAACAACGTTCTACATGTTTTATGAAACTATATATAAGAAAACATTGTTAATCTGAACTTATACAATGAATAAATGCACATAAGAACTGTTATTATATTAAACAAAAATACATAATTCCAATCTAATTATTTTCGAAAACAATAAATTCATCTGTTGTCATCTAAAAATAATCAAACTCCTAAAACAACATAAAGTTAGCGTTAAAAATAAGTTACATAACTTACATTTATAACTTTATAAAATACATTTATAACTTCACCTTAAACCACAGTACATAAATGAAGCGCTAACGTCACGAAAGAAAATTTCAAAACAGATTGTTGTTAAATAAATAATCTTCAAATAGAATTTAGAAAGACCTCATTGTCATTCTACGGTTAAGACAGTAAAAGGTAACAATCTACTACGTCAGATTCTTACGATTAAAACGTTATTTGAAATTAGCTAAAATTAATTCCTCACTTCTACATCATTTATTATTCAAAGATTTTTATTAATTTTTTAATTAGTATGTTTTTGAAATTAATTATGAGTACATGACTTTTAAAATGTGTGTTTCTAATTGTAGTTTTCATCCTTATTAGACACATTAGTTTTAAAATTTAATAACGTAATTACATTTTTGTGATATACTTTTTCCAGAAACTAAAATATTAATTAAAAAAATAATAAAAATATGATGTGGACATACATTAAACATAATACAATACATACATAAAACATTAAATCACATACCTTGTGCTCCTATTAAAATACAAATATACATATTTTTAAAATGAAAATACATAACATTTTATTTCATTACTAACTTCTGATGTTTTTAAATTTGTTTTTTTTTTATTGCTATTATAATTATAATTATTATATAATATAATTATTATATAAAAACGTGATTAGAATCGATGTACTTTCCCCTTGTAAGATGTAAATATTAAAATTTTATTTGGCTATTACTCTGGAACCAATGAAAATAAGAACCACTTATGATATACCGTTGAAAAGCTCTAAAAGAGGGCTTATTACTGTAGTTAAGAAACAGTTCAAAATCCAAATATTTTGTTTTTATTGGAATTCGGGCTTTTTTGGTTCAGTCGATTGCAATCAAAAGAAGAGGTGCACAACTAGATGTTACAAGAGTCCTAAATCCAAAATTGCAACATCCTATGGTTAATAATTTTTTTATGTACGTAAATCGAAATTTGTAAAAATCAAAATTTATCATCTTAATTCGTATAAGGAAGTTCCTTAATTCGTACAAGGAAGTAAAAGGTTAACAACAAGGATAACATAATATCGACATAAATTTCTGAAAACCAATTCTTACGAAAAGATGAGAAAGCTACATTTACTTGAAAAACTATTATTTATATGATAGATACAAAAAAAGAAAAACCCATAATAACGGATAAAATAAACACTGCACAATAAATATTAGATAATGTGGTACTTAAATGATGAGTGTAAACATTTTTTAAAACATACGATAATACGAATATTAGATACACCAAAAAGTAATTTATAAGTCACAATAAAAAATAAATTTTCAATAAATCTTTAAAAAAAAAGTTATTAAATTTTTGTTATTTCATTTTAAAATTGTTATATTTTTTTTCTTTCTATTGTTTAACCTCCGGAACCACAATTAAGTATATCTTCAGAGGGATGAGATGAATGAATTGTAGCGTGTGTG
>JAAAKQ030137613.1:16091-31493 GCA_010016005.3 Zanna intricata | reverse complement strand
ACTACAACAAGATATTAATGCAAAGTGGAAACAAAGCTAAGAGGTTGTAGAGAAACTTCTAAAAAAAAAAAAAAATTAAATCATAATAGATGTAAAGTATTAGTCAATGATAAAAGTAAATTTTATGATATGAAATTATAAACAAAAAAAAACTAAAAAATAGAAAATATTTAAAATTAAATATCAGTAATTTACTGATATTAAGATATTAGTGTGACTGTTTCCATTCAAATTCTGCAGTTAATACATCAATTCAGATATTGTTTGACAGGTTTTAAAAACATTTTATCAATTTCAGGCTTTTGTCACCAAGTTTCACCATTTCATTGCAGCAGTTGAATCTCTGCCACAACACCATATAGTGCACGCAATTTAACTAATGAATTTTGTAGTGAAGGTGTCATAGTTTATCACATTGACTGCATAGCTAAATTCATATCAGGCCTAAGTTGATAAGTAAATTTTAGATATGTGGTCATAGTTCAACCAAAGTTTTGGTTGAATTACTTTATTTTTGTTTTATGCATTTTAATTTATTATTATTACCATTATTAGTATATTATAAATATATTTTCTTTTAGATGTGATTTATAAAAAAAATAAAACATAGTAATAGTTAAATTTATTCAATAGCTATAAAACTGTTGATTTCATATGAAGTGAAACAAAAAATAAAATAAAAAGTGTAAATAGTTGCATTTTATTACAGTTCAATAAGTATAAATTAAATTTCCTTTGTGTTAGCACATTTGATATCTGTAAGAGGATTGATAAATTGAAGTGCAACATGAAAATAATCCCTTTGTTATTCACTGTAAAGTGAGATTGGCTAACAAATATGAGTTAAGTTGAATAGCAAATTGTTCACATATGTATTAGATCACACTTTATATCTGATAACACATTATGAACGTAGTCTGTTAGAACACCATGACCAAACATGATAAATTAATACCAAAGTTTTTTTTTTATACCTTTATTTCAGAATAGTTATTTTATTGTAACTGTAATATAGTTCTGATTTGTGAAATTTCAGTACCATTTGAATAATGATCATTTAAAGCAATATACGTACTTCTGATATATTGCTAGTCTCATAAATATGAGACTAGTCTCATATTTATTTTTATATTTACATGTTTTATTTATGTAAACATAATATTTATCAGTTAAAGCACATTTTTCAGAAACAGTATTAATTATTAAAAGAAAAATTAATAAAAATATAATTATTATTAATTAAATAATTTTACAGTAAAGTCATTTAAAAGATTCAGAAAGGTTATATTTAAGTTTCTTGGGCTACATTCTAAACAAGTTACTAAAGTACAGTTTCTTCCATCAGTATGGATTTTTGGTTGTATATTGTTGTTATTTATTTGTAATCATTGGAGCAGAAAAAAATCCCATGTTATTAAAGGTAAATGAAACTACCTTTAATAAAAATAACTTTCATTCAATTTTTATGTAGTTATCTATTTTTTGTAATGAGTTATGAAAGTAGAGTTTAAGGTTAGGTTTTACTATAAAGGCCATGAATGATGATATTCTCTAAACATTAGCTATATTAGTCAGGTATTTTGGGCAGTAAAAATAGAATATAGGGAATTTTGTAATCCTTAAAAAATTATCCTAACCTATCATAAATAAGTTAAATTATTTTTTTTAATATTAATTTTTGTTATATAACGCTTACAACATTATGACACATTCTTTTGGCATTAACATGATGTAAATTGACATTTTAGAAATCTATATTTGTTAATGTTACTCTTAAGAAACATTAGAATTTTATTTTAATGCTGATTGGATAATGGTAGTAGCTATGTTTTTCAGGAGTTGCATTTTTATTTAATAATTTTTTATTTCTTGAATTTTTGTTAATTCGTTTTTAAGGTTTATTTTAGTTAATTAAATTTTGAAAAAAATTTAAGGTAAGTTTGAAATTGTAATATGGGTATATTTATATGAATAATATTAAGTAAGTATTCCTTAACTTATAAACATTTTTTTTTTTATAACTTGTTATGAAAAAGTACTTTTTTCAAAGGAGAGGCAAAAAGATATATTCATATTGTTAAAATGTTTATTTGTTGTATCTATTCTAATTACAATTAGATAAGAAATAGATAAATTATTAATAAAAATAATTATTACTAACATATATTAACTTGTGTAGTTATTTGCACTAACATAAGAATGATGCACTTTGTATTCATTGATTTATTTTCATATACTTTTTATTAGCACTTCCAGGTAATTAAACTCACAAGCTTTTACTTTTAGTAAGAATCAATTTTTAAATATTTTTATTCAATAATTTATAAGTTTAAGAAAGTTTAAGTTAAAAAATCAAAAACATTAAAAACTGACTAACATTCATATGCTATATAGAGAGAATTGTGTTGGAGCAGGTTGAAAAAATCTATGTTGAATGTGAGTTTTTGTTTAGCTTAATTTTTAAAGTAGATTTTTATTTCTTGTGTAATATTTAAATGTAAAATTAGCTCTTGTTACATGCTCTTATTATTACATTAAAAAAATAATACAGACATATTAAATTTGTTTGTTAACTGTGATTGTCCTTAAAGAATTGTCACCTTCATACTATTTATATATTTGTTTTCAATTTTTTACCTGTAAATTATTTCAAGTGCAGTAGCTTGTTTAGTCAAATTTTACCTAATTATTAATTTTTACCAAGACACATTAATTTTTGTGGTTTTAAAAATATTTCAGAACTCATGAACGTGGAAGTATTAAGGCAGCTCCGAGTTCAAACCTTTCTGATTATACAGTGCTGTTGCGAGGTGCTGGTGATTCTTTAAAAGATCTTATAGTTTTCTCAAAATCAAATCAGAAAGGTACAAATGCTTGTACAGTTAATAATGGTGGTTGTGCAGAGCTATGTCTATATAATGGAACTCACCCTGTTTGTGCATGTGCTCATGGAGTTGTTGCAGATGATGGCAAAACTTGCAAAGGTGAATAATAAAATGTTTACTGTACACAAGATGTATAAAATTTGTAATTTATAGTTTAGAGTTAGTATAGATTTGAGAACCTAAATACTAGTTTCTTAAGTTATTGTCTGTTTATTTTGTTAATTATTGATTAATTTTTGTTTTGATAATGTTCTAGTGTGTTATTGAAATAAATTGGGAAGAAAAATAATTTTAGGGAAAGAGAAATAAGGGAAGAGCAATAATATGTAGTTACTATGTAGACCCTTCCCATTCACATTGAATCGTGTCCGTTTATATTATAAATAAACAAGAAATTCCAAAAATAAATGGTTTTTAAATTGCACCAATTTTAATGTACACAAGTCAACTTCTGATGCTTTAAAAAGCAAATCTATCATTATGTGACTAATATTTATATTTCTATAGATTTTTGTTTTTTTTGAGAGAAAAAAGCTGAATATGTGATTATGTTTAACCATGCATATTATTATTTAAAGGAAATTTTTAAGTCCTGTGGAGAGAAAATTTTCAAACCTTTAAAAATTTATTTACAGGCAGGATTTGACAGGAAATTAATGATTCCTTTTGTTTTTTATTTATGACTTCTGCTATTGGTCACAAGGTCTGCCTGGAAAGCATTTGACCTTGTGCTGTGGCTGTTGAAACAATCAAATTGTAACCAATTGTCATATCTCCTTCAAAGTACTCCCTTTTGGAAGCCACAAATGTTTTCCACTGATGCTCACATTTCCAAAAGGATCTGTTATATCCTTTTTTTTGAACAGCTAGTAGCTGCATATTGTATTCTTTTTAAATTCCCCTAAAGTCAGCGAATCTTCTCTGTTCTAAAAGATTTCTTAATTTATGGAATAGCTAAAATTTGCAAGGAGCCAGGTCAGGGACTGATGAAATTGTGAGATTGTAGATAAAAAAATTGTATTGGCAGATGTAACTGGGTGACAAAGCACCCAGTTATAAATCTTCTTTTCACATTTTTTTTCACAAATCAAGTTGTTTCATTCTCATTGCTTCACATAATCAGTTTACAACTTCCAAGAAATACTCTTTGTTCACCGGTGGCCATTTGGAGTGTATTCATATTTATAACACCTTCCTGGTCAAAAAAAAAGTGATGCTGTTCCAGCATTGGTGCGCTTTCTTGGCTAGATCTTCAGGCTTCTTCCATTGTGAAATCTCAGAATGATAACTTTAAACCTACCACTTATCTTTAGTAATGATATTTTTGAACATTTCTGGATTGATTGTGTCTGATTTCTTCCAAATTGCCCTAGGTAGGTTCCACCCCAAAAATTTTTTTGCTCTTCCACATTTGTTTTTTTCTCTAAATATTTCTTAAAGTAAATTGTCCTACATGAATTTATCCACATATGTAATTTGCATTGTTTTTAATTAGTCCGATTGCTACTTTTTATATTTATTATACTTATTTTATTTCTTGTAATTTAAGTTGTGATCTTTTAATTTAACATAATTAATTGCATATATATATATATATATATTCTATATAGTCATCTATCAGTCAGTACAGTTCATCTAAAAAGACATCTTTGAACTCAGGAATGAATAATTACCAGAGAATGTTTATATTTTTATTGTTAATAGAATAATGATCATATTACTAGGGAGTCAGTTTTGAATAAAATATTTGTTTTAAATATTTTTATTTGACATTATTTTTACTAAATTATTAATTTATCTTTTTCTTTTTATCCTACTCGAAAATTTTGAAGCGATTTGGAAGCTTTGTTTTTAATGTAAACATAGAGGATAGTAGAGCTTATTATTTGTTGTGCTTGATATATGGTGCAGATATCAGAGTCTCCTAATGTTGAGATATAGTTAAGAAAAAATATTTGTTCACCTCATTTAGAGAAATCACATATAAAATATTACATCTAATTTAAGTGGATGTTGTTTAATAAATATATATATATATATCTATATACTTGTTAAAATCATACTGCTTATGAATCTGATATAAAATTGGTTTGTTAAATGCTTGTTTGCAGAACATACTAGCTTCTTAATGTATTCAAGAGTGGTTCGTATTGATAGTTTGCATATGGAAAATGGACAAAGCCTGAATGCTCCATTCCCAAGTATACAGTCTAAAGAAATGATAAGAAATGCAATTGGATTAACATTTGATTATGCACGACAGACCCTCTTTTATTCAGATATTCAGCGTGGTGCTATTAATTCAGTCAATTTTAATGGATCTAATCATCGTCTTGTAGTTGATCGTAAGTGAAATTATTCTTCTTTATAGTTTTTTTTTTTTAGTTAATGGAACAGCTACCTTAAGTGTGACCAAATTCTAGGTTTAGTTTAGTATTATTTAGTAATATTGTGTAGCAAGTGATTAAAAGATTACACTGCTGCTTCTAATATTTAAAATTACATTATATATTACATTAGAATTTCACACTTCTCATACTTAATTGCATTTATCTGTTTAGAAGATTGTTTTTCGTTTATTTATTTTTTTTATAAATCGTTGATTAATAATTGATTGTATCATGGCAGGACAGGGCTCAGTAGAGGGCATGGCTTATGAAGTTATTGATAATGCTTTGTATTGGACTTGCAATAATGATGCTACTATTAACAGGGTCAATCTCTCAGCTAGCAGTCCTCTTAGACCTGAAATTGTCATAAAATTGAGTTCTAATGACAAACCACGTGGAATTGCTGTTGACAGTTGTGATTCGTAAGTATGCATTCTATTTTATGTTTTGTTTCATGTTTTATTTTTGTAAGTTATGATTGAGGTCATTTCAGTAATAATTGTCTGTGATTGTATGATTATTTTAAATTTATTTACATTCTTTCTGATATTCAGAAACTTAATGTAAGTTTTATAATTTTATATTCTAAAAAAATTGTTAAATTTTGCTGCAGTTGGGAGTGTAGATGAAAATAATGAGGATAAAAAAATAATGGCAAATTTAGGAATGAGACAAGCATAAAGTCTAATAATTATTATTTTTTTATTTGTGGAGAAAGCAAAAGAAAAAAAGATGGAATAAAATATTAAAGAATTATAAAGAAACATATAACAAAAAAAGATTTATTATTCTTCAGTGATATTATTATTCTGTATATTATTATTTTCACTTTGCCCGATTAATGCATAACTCAGAAGCTCAGATTTGCCAGCTAAGGATTTCCATGCCTTTATTTACCTTAAGAGGTGATTTCGTTTTACGGAGTTCCAGGAGAAACAGGACTTTAAAAAAAACTGTTGTTGAAATTCCCAGCAACATATTTTTATGGAAAATTTTTATATTAAAAAAAGAGCTTGTTCCTTGATACAAAAAATGCTTTCAACAGTAATAATCTAGCATAATAAATTATTATTCATGTAATAAATTATTAAATAATTTATTTATATAAATTATTTATTTATATTGAAATTTATTTTTTTTTGTTTTTGCTTTGTTCTTTTAATGCCATCTGGTTGCATACTTTAAACATGTTCGTTTTACATAAAATTAACTTCTTTTTTAGACGAATGTATTGGACTAACTGGAATATTCACCATCCATCTATTCAGCGTGCATTTTTTTCTGGATACGATCAAGAAGCAATTATAACAACAGATATTCGAATGCCCAATGCAATAACTTTGGATCATAAAGCACAAAAACTGTACTGGGGTGATGCTAGACTTGACAAAATTGAGCGGACTGAATATGATGGAACGAACAGAATTGTGAGTTAATTTATTCTGTTTCATTTTATATTACTTTAAATCGATTATTATATTTTAACTGATATTTATTCTTTACTATTTAATATGAATTAAGTAATTTGAATACATATTATTTAATTAAAACTGTAAACTTTTTAAATTACAAAGATTTAATAAATACAAAATTTTTTAAAATTACTTGATAATTTTTTCAGTTACTCTTACACCATCCTCAGTGTTTAGTGCTGTTTTCTCATTGTGACATATGATCTTATAGGTTATAAGTTTTTTTGAGTTATGCTGGCTTATATTTAGAACGCAGTCGAAAAGTGTGTTGTATCTGCACTGAGTATGTTCATTTAATATATTAATATTTTGCATTAATATTAATGTACATTTCCTTATCAACGCAAGAGTACTGTTGGAAGAGTTTCATAATGAGTTTTGGAAATTGAAATATAATTTTTTTTTTTTTAACTTCTCAAAGAATCCTTCCACTGCATAGTTGGTTTACTAATATACTAAACAAATATGTGAGAATGTTTGTTTTGAAGGACAATATTTTTTTTATTTTACATTGCACAAGTGTGATTTCTAAACTGACTAAATGAAAAATGAATTAAAAATTTTGTATTTATATTTCTTATTAATAGCTGAGAAGTGGCCTGATTATTTTTTATTATAGGTATTGCTTTTTAGTTAATTAAGAATAAAATGAAGTCCAAACGAGTCATAAAGCTAATCTTTTTTATTATATACATTGATAGGTTGATGTCACTTTTGAACTTGAGCATACGTGTGTAGTTGTATTTTGATTTAAATTATTTAAACCCTTATTCTATTAAATAAGAAAATAAGATTACTTAGTTGAATATAATTCAAGGGATTAGCTCTAAAACTTCACTGTCCAGTATCAGTCAATTTGAGATGATGTGTACATTAGGCTACATTAATTGCAAATATTATTATACTGTATGGATCAGTTTTTCCTGTGGGTTATTTTGGAGAAATGGGTTCATTGACGCTTCTCATATAACATTACTTAAGTTAAGAAGAGGCCGATAAAATTTTTACTTAATATTTGCTTTAGAAGACTAATGTTGACTGTGACTCTTCTTTAATAAAAATCCAAATATTATGTTATCATTCCACCTGTCTGTACAAGGTTTAGTTTTTACATTTCATGTTTTATCTAATCAACTTTAGCGATTCAGAAAATAAGATTGTTTCAGTTTGTAATCATTAAGGAAAATGTTGATTTATATGTGTGATATAGAAGGAATATTCTCAGAAGAAAAAGTAACAAAAGGTTTAGGCTCTATCACATTTGAAGACAAAGGGACAAGCTTCTTAGAAGTATAAAACCGTCTTGCAACTGAAGTAAAAATTACACTTGAATTTGAAACCAAAAAAAAAAAAAAAAAGGCTAATGAGAATTGTAGAAAAAAAAGAACAATAATTGAATTTTCACAGAGGATCAGAGGTAAACATGATACCATAATACCATACCTGTGTTTCAGATGAAGATATTGGGTTAAAAGAACACATTATAATGTATTCTGCTTTTCAGGCCCATTACTCATGGCTGTATCAAACAAAAAATATTTATAAAGATTTTTATCAATTTCAAAAATTTGTTTCAATTATATAAAAATACAGTAAAGAAAATAAGCTAATGTCCTGTAAAGTGGCTGGCTCTTTTTTTGACAGATATTCGTTAAACACTTAAATGTTGATTTTAATAAAATCCTAAGCAGACATGTGTAGTAAACATGGCCAATAATAAATCCACAATGAGAAGAAAAATGCATTCAAACCAAGCCTCTGAAAGATTTGGCTTATGAAGAAAAATGAAAAGATAGGTAAAATCAAAGACAGCCTGAATCATAACCGCTATTTCTTTTTATCTCTGAAAAATGCTTTAAGCAGAATTTTTTAATTTTAGGAAATTACTGGAAACCGTTTACAAGTATATTCATAGGACTAAAGACAGTGCACGAAAAAATATAACTTGGTTAAAAATCGAATGGATGAGTTGTGATTTCAATTAGCCAAGAAAAATTTATTATAAGTTTTCATTTGATCCTGAAGAAGACTTCAGAGTACTAGGCATTTCTAGAAAGATATAGTCCAGTTGTTTTAAATCCAGTTATAAATTGCATAAACTTCATTAAAGAAAAACTACAGCATTAGAGCTCTAGAAAACAATACATACATCCCAGTTGCCGTCTATTTTACTTCACCTGAAGAGGGAGATCCTGACATAGAGATGATCTAGTTATGCACAATGAATAGACTGAAAATTTTCACTTAGTTTTTTATAAAACCTTTGCTGTTTGTGTTGCTTATATTATACTCTGTGGTTTTCTCTGTTTTTAATTTTTGGAGCTGAAATTTTTTAATATTTTATTTATCATTATCATCTTTTAAAGCTGTCATACTATAATACTAACAGATAATAGTCAATAAGCTCTAGAATCAATGAATAAGACTAAAATATTTGTTATAATATTCTTTTTTGTACAATTGTATCCTATTTGTGTTTACTTATTTTACAAATGGTATTCATTCCATTTTTTGTGTTTGTGGGTTGAATTGTTTAAACTTTTCTTTTCATCTTGTAGGTGTTTTATTCATAATACAAAGTCAGTTTAGTGAAGAAGACTTCTCTTTTAATTAATTTTTTAATCAAAATTTTTGTTGTTTGTATTTCTTAATTTACCACTAGTATTACTTATTGATTTTATTTTTGTGAGTTGAACAGCTTTTGAAATAAAAATTATTATAAAATTTTAATGACCATAATCTTGAAATAGTCATATTTGCAATAAATAAAATTTCTTTATCAAAATTTTTCTCTTCACTACCTATTAACATGGTTAATTAGCTTAAATAAGTATGACTTTCAGTACCTAATGTTATTGTTGTCTTTTCTAAAGTAATTTTGAGGGCTGAAGGCAGAAAAAAATTTAGTTGAACGTAGAGTCAATAAAATGCAGTTATTGAAAAATTCTGAAAAATTGTTAGTGAAATGTCCAAACTACAAAGAAAAACTTAACTTCAATATTTATTTAACAACAACATTAATGACCAAAACAAAAACAAAATTAATAAGTTAATGTAATAGTATGTTTATTATTAGTATGACCACAGAACTTGGGACTCTTCCTCCAAATTATAGTTCTAGATATTATTGGCCTTTTAGAACCAAACCATAGAATTATACTTTGCATAGGTCACATTGAAATGGTAATAATACTGCTTGAATTTATTCTTATTTTTATTGGCTATAATTGACTGCTGCCAAATCTCTTCATATACATTTTGTTAAAATGAGATATAACAGCATAAGGAAAATGCTTTTGAGGTATGTAGCAGCATAAGAAAAATGCTAAGCCTAACTATAATTTGAACCCAGAACCTTCTGAATAAAAGGCAGGCTTACCACCACTCTGCTACAAAGGTCAGAAAACTTATCAATTCTGTGGATGGTTAAAAGGAACTTCTCCAGCTATTGTTTGAAAGGATCAAAGGAAATATTGATTAGAATAGAATCACTAAGCTTGAAGTGGGTGAATTTAAAACCAGTTGGTTATGTTGTTGATAAGAACATAAATTAATAATTGTATTAGTCTTATAACTGTGTGAAAATGATAAATAAAATATACTGAATAGTGACAATTTTGAAGAAGTTAATTATTTGAGTTCATATTAAATAAATATTAAACAAGTTGTAGTATTTAAAAAATTAAATCAATAAATTGAGATTAATCTATACCAAGTTCAGTTAGCTCATAAGTTAGTTAAACAAACTATGCATACAAGTGTTCAGGCAGTCGATTCTCAAGCATTTCAAAATTGAACATGAGAACAAAAGACCGATTGTATGAAAAGATTATATGAAGAGAATTTTTTTTGTTTAAGCTCTGGAACCACCATTAGGTATATCTTTAGAGAATGAGATGAATGAAATGTAGCGAAAGAAAAATGCCATGCCTGACTGGGATTTGAACCCAGGACCTCCAGATGAAAGGCCGAGACGCTACCACTCACACTACGGAGGGTGGCATGAAGAGATATGTTGATGATATATAAGAGAGATAAAGACTGATCATATGAAAAGTGTTGTAATAGAAACTGAAAGACATAATATTGTAAATTTATTAATGTTTGATTACACTTGTCATTAATTAATTAATGTGATTGATTAACTAATGTGATTAATTAATTATGTGATGACTAATATGAGTAATGATTATTGTGTTGTTTGTAGATATGGCTTTGTTGTGAATCAGCACTGATACAAGAGACATGACTTAGCAGAAACATGATGAAATCACTAACACAAACACAGTATTAATTTATTCTTCGTTCTACAAGCTAATAGTCTAAAATCCGGCAGCTGATTTCTGCCCAGTATCTGTTTTTTTTTTTTTTTAATGTAACTTGGTTTAAATGAATGATTAATGATAACTTAATACATTATGGCCAGGTTACCTAACAAAAATTAGCTGCAATTACCTTTAATTAAATATATTGTAATTAATTTATTTTAATGAATTGCAACTATATTTTTTTAAAGCAAATTAAATGTCATTTGAAAGAAAATGATTTGAAGAATGTAAAAGAAAATGGCTTTCGGTCAGCCACAACCTCCAAGTTGCCAGGTGTAAACAGGTATGTTATTGTTAATTATTTTTGCTCATCATGTTTAAAAAAAAAAAATTATATACTAAATTGAAATTTAATCTTTTTCTGTACGTGATAACACATGGTTGCCTGTAAAAAAAATAGCCGCAATTAGTGGTTGCCATTATTTGAACTAATTACTAAAAATGATCGTCAGTGTCTTTATTTGAAAAACAAAATAAACATACTATACGTACAACAGTCATGCTGTGTTCTTGTTTACAACATGAAGCAACACACACATTCCTTCTCTCTCATTCACACTCATCCAGACTGAAATTAATTAGTTGAAATAATAGCAACCACAACTTGCGGCTATTTTCTTTGCAGGCAACTATATGTTATCTTGTACAGAAAAAATTAAACTTCAATTTATTATATAATTTTTTTTTTTTTAAAACATGAGCAAAAATAATTAACAATAACATACTTGTTTACACCTGGCAACTTGAAGGTTGCAGCTGACTGAGAGCTGGCAACCATTTTTTTTTTACATTCTTCAAATCATTTTCTTTCAAATGACATTTAATTTGCTTTAAAAAAATATAGTTGCAATTTATTAAAATAAATTAATTACAATATATTTATTTAATGATAATAGCGGCTAATTTTTGTGAGGCAAGCTGGCAGTAATGTATTAAATTATCATTAATCATTCATTTAAAATGAGTTTCATTAAAAAGACGGATCCCTGCAGAGATCAGCTGCCGGATCTTGTACTATAACTGCTGCATACAGTATAATTAGTATTATTAGTTTTACAGTATTTTCATTAACAATAAATATGAACTTATGAGAATAAGATTTCTCATTATGACATCTTCATTATTCTTTTCTAATTCATGTAACTGAATAAACATTTTATTAATTTTGATGAAATATTTGTTACAGGTATTACCAAAAGTGATGCCTCAGCATCCATTTGATATTGCAGTTTATGGAGAATATATATTCTGGACAGACTGGGTTCAACACGCTGTTGTTCGAGCAAATAAATATACTGGAGAAGATATTGTTTGGTTAAGGAAAGATATTACTCGACCTATGGGAATTGTTGCCATTGCAAATGATACTAATGATTGTAAGTATTAACATTTGTAATCAAAACAGCTATGCTTGTATATTCGTTTGAATGTGACACATTTAAACAAATGCGAGTAAATTATTAAATTCTTTTGGTAATATTCCATAGCAGACTGTTGCATAAGCTAGTGCAGAAACTTTTAAAATAGACATTTTCAGCATTGGATTATAAAAATCTGTTTCCTTTCCACTGTTCAAGGAGTAAAAAAGACAGTGAATATTATGCAATTGGAAAATTTAGTAATTCTTTGAAGTCCTTTATTATCTATTTAATGATTTTCCTTCAAAAAATAAAAAAATTCACTACCTAATAAGTGTCTTTTCCTTCAAACTTAGCAAAGTTTTGAAAGTAAATTTAAAATAGTTTTATTTTAGAAGGTCAAATGAAATGTTACCATTCTCTAAACCCAATCACTGGAACTGATTAAACTTCTTGATTCTTATAACAAAAAATATATATATATATAAATGTGTGACTTAAATCCTCACTTCTACACAAACCAGAATTTCTATTATTGGTTTCATTACAGCTTGAAATTTGTAAGGTTGATAACAGTCAAATAATTCCTTATATACGGACTACCTTTTATGAATCAACAATAATAAATTTTATTGAACATAAGGTAGCCATTCAATAAAAATTCTACAATCAGTACTATAAAAATAGGTGCGTAAATTTTTTTTATTTATTCATTCATTTTTTTATTATTTTTATTCTTTCATCTGGAGGTCCTGGGTTTGAATCCCGGTCAGGCATGGCATTTTTCACACACGCTAGAATTCATTCATCTCATCCCTCTGAAGATATACTTAATTGTGATTCCGGAGGATAAAAAAAAAAGGTGGTAAATTAAATTGCTACAATTATAATGATTTTAGGTGATATGACACAAGATAAAATCACTCCAAAAAATGACAGCAATTCTATTGAATTAAGGCGTGGAAATAATGAAGTAGTTTTCTTCATTCCTTTGTCTTATAAAGTGAAGGCATTTCTTCTGAGCTCTCTTCATGTCATAAGTGAAACTATTCACTGGTTGAATGTTTATTGCATAACAGTTTGCCATATATTAGCTACATGATGAATATCATTAGTCTCAGGGTCGATCTCCTGGATGAAAAACATTGCTGATCTCTATGAAGGAGTGATAGCATCTCAGCCTGTCATCCAGGGGTCCTGAGTTTGAATCCTGGTTAGGCATGACATTTTTCATATGCTACAAAATTCAATTTCCATATTCCCACATATAAGCATTCAACAAGGAAAATTTTTTTTTTAAATATAAAATTAACTAGGTATGTTTACATTCCTATATGTGTGTATGAATAAGGAGTGTTTTTAAATTAAGATCAGTTTTGAATTTGCCATCTATATACATGATATAGACAGATAGAATTTGCATCGCTCAGTTATTTCAATTGATAGTCAGCTGTTAGCAATAATGATAAAATCATTTTATTACTGTTTATATACATCCATGAGTACTACAATTTGTGAAGTAATGAATGCTACAATTCCAAGTGTGAAGTAGGAAAGAAAAATCTAATTTTTAATGGCAAAAGATCTGCTGCTGAAATTCACAAGTACATTTTTTATGTTTATGGGACAAATTTTTAGAATGATTCTAAAGTAAGATAGTGGTGCTGTTAATTTTGAGAAGGGCAAATGAACATTCATAATGAAAAACATAGCAGCTGACCATCGGTGATAACAAATGATTTGATTGAAAAAGTAGGCCTAAAAATTTGAGAAAACTGGCATTTCACTTTGTCTCAGTTGTCTTTGATGTTTCATGATTTTTGATGTCTGAAGTTTGACTGTAAAATAGGGCTGTAAAAATTATGTGCTGAAAATGTTAACTGACATGCAGAAGGGAAAAATCTTACTGCAGTGCATGAATTTTTCCGGCATTGAAAATGAAGGTGATGAATTGTTTGTTCACAACATAAAAACGAGGCAGCAGTCAATATGATGGCATCATTTATCATCTCCTAGACCAAAGATGTTCACAAAAAAGAATGCTCAGTAAAGAAGTGTATGGCTACTGTGTTTTATTTTTTTTTAGAATGAAAAGGGTGGTCTTGCTTGTCTAATTTAATGATGCAGAACTATTGTGGTTTCAAAAGGTAATGCAGAATATTAAACAAATTTTAGAAGAGCTATAAAAACTAACCATCTGGGATGCTATCACACGGCAGTTTGCTTTTGCATGAAAATGTCCACCCCAAAAGTGGCAAATCAGACTGAGGCAATTAGAAAAAATTTGTTGGAAACTCTTCAGTCATCCACCTATAGCTGTAACACATCTCCCAGCAATTATTATTTTTCTTTCTTTTCACTTTAAACAGTGGCTTTCATCACAAAGGTTTGATGATGACTACGAATTCAAACTGTATTATTTAAGTTACTGGCATTAGAATTTCTTGAAGAGGGAATAAAGAAGCTAATGAAATGCTATAAAAAATGTGTTAAAGGCATTTTTTAAATGAAAGTATTAAATAAACATAATTTTTATCGATAAGTATTTAAGTTTTTTTCATATTTTTCAGTTTTATTTTTATTTCAGAAAGATCTTACTGTTAAAACACTCATTGTCATGTCACTTTTTTTATTATAAAATTGATACGTATGATAAATTATATACGATAAATTAAAAACAAAAATTTTATATCATATTGCAGTGATATCTAAACAAAAAACCATTCACTGTTTGTGTTGATTTAAGGTTTTTTGAGCTCTAATAATATTTATCAAAATTTTACTGAATTATGTTAAATTGTTCATTGTTTTTATAAAAATAAATCTATAGGGAAAAAATCCACGTTGTAATATAAATAGCAAATACGTTATATTTTATTTTATAAAAATTATTTTTGTTCAGAAAATTTGGTTTATTTTGGCTAATAAAAACAATCTTTCTTTCTTTCTGAATTTTTACATACAGTATT